>CAAKHF010024327.1:36730-50087 GCA_901007745.1 Hippocampus kuda | reverse complement strand
GGGGGGGGGGGGGGGGGCTTATTTAAATAATGACACACGTGTTAAACATGTCATGCTAGTATTTTGTACACAGTTTGGAAGTGGAGAACTGGGGAGGAAGTGTATTCGACAGAACAGTACGGAAGTAAGCTATATAGTCAATATTAACAAAGTATGAACAAGACCAGTGCAAGCAATAAAGCGGACACATTTCTATTCTGTGTGTTTGTGTAGTTTTGGCCAGATGCTCTACTTCTCTTCGCACCACTGGTTCTCTTTGCGCACCTGCAGGGGGCGACAAATACAATCATAAATGTTTAATTTGCAAGCATTGGCAATATTTTTTTTTTTTTTTGTGATCAGGCCAAAATCCAAAACTCCTTTGTAAAGTGAAGGTGTGAGTGTGTTGGCTTACCTGGGCCTCCTCCTCCTCCGTGAAGTCGTTCTTGATGTTGAAGGTCTTGCGGATCTCCTCGGGGGTTTTGCCTTTAATCATGTTGGCCACTGTCTTGCACGTCACGTCCAGCAGACCCTTGATGTCCAAGTAATTGGCCGCCTGACGCAATTGGGGGGGACAGCAAAATATTAGGAACAGCTCTGGAAGTTGCCAGAATCAAAATTGGAAAAAACATTTCCCACCAAAAGATTTTGTTAGACATGATTATTTGGCTTTGGCGGAGGTGTGCATGCTACTCGGTGACAGTTGTTTTATTATTTTATCTGAAAGTCAGAACTATAATTTTTGTTTTTCAAAATAATGAGAAAAAAGAACAATTTGGAGATGAGACAAAAAGAACGTTATTTCCTTTCACTTTTTCAGCAGTCAATTTTATTCATTCTACAAATTTTATTTCGAGTTGAAAGTAAATGTTTTTTCTTCTAGGAAAAAAAATACAAATAGAGACCTACTTTTTTGGGAGGGGGTGGGGGGTAACGTGATACTTGTCCAACAGAATGGCGACACTTTTATTATTGGTGTCCCAAGGTGATAATTTTGGACATTTGTAAACAAACATGTTCATGTTTCACTTGGTGGGCGGTGTCATTTGCCAGCAGCTCTTCTGTGACTTTGTACACATGCAGAGCGACCAATGAGAAAGCCGCCATCCGGTCACCTATCACCCTGGCTGCTGCCGCTTACCAAAATAAGTTCAAACAGGGTCCCTTGGTCCACTTTGAGGAACTCCTGGTCCCACACAGGGATGTCATCCGTCCTTTTCTCCTTGTTCTCGTCGTCCTCGGGGGGAGGGGGATCATCCTTGTGGTGGGTGCACCACTGGATCACCTGACATGCACACATTAAGATTTAAAAAATATCCAGTATACAAACAGTGCAATTTATATTACATTAAAAAAAAATCATGGTCTTCACACATTACCTTCTTAAGAATGGCCGCGTTGACGTTTGGGAGTGGCACTGGATCGTCATCCCCTTCGTCATCCATCCCCAAATCTGTCAACCCGCAAGTGGCGTTAACATGTCACACTCCTCCACTGTCATTTCAACGATAGTCAAAAGTGGAAATAAATGCTGGGGGCTGACCTTCTAACATGGTTTTGATGGTAACAGACTGTTTGGCGATTTCCACGTCCACCTCGAAGATTTCTCCATCCGAGCTCTGTAACTTTATTGTCGGCATTTCCTGAAAAAAAACACAAAGCCGCCTCAGAATCGTATCAACATTAATATTAGTGTGGGACAAAAAACTATTAGCAAAGCAACAGCAACAATTAATCGCATAGTGTGCTGTGAAAAAGTATTTGCCCCCTTCCTGATTTCTGTGGTCTTTGCACATTTATCACACACAAACCTTTCAGTTCATCAAACCAATTTTAATATCATGCAAAGACAACCCAAGGAAATACAAAATGCAGTTTCTAAATGCCAATTTAATTTATTAAGGCACAAAAAAAAAAAATCCAAACCTACCTGTTCCAATGTGAAAAATAATTGGCCCCTGAACCTAACAGGTTGAGCCACCCCTTGGCAGCAATAAACTGATCGTTGGCCTTTCTCCTTCAGGATTTTCTGGTAGACGGCAGAATTCATTATCCCATTAATCACAGCAAGTTGTCTTGGTCCTGAGGTAGCAAAGCAGCCCCGGAGCATCACACTGCCAAACCATGCTTCACTGTTGGCACCATGTTCTTTTTAATCCAATCCTGTGCCATTTCTACACCAGATGTGAGCGCCCGCACATCTCCCAAAAAGTTCAGTTGTTGACTCATCAGTCCACTGACTCTTTTTCCAAAAGTCTTGAGGATGATCAAGATGCCTTTTGGCAAACAAGAGACAACCCTTGCATTCTTTTTGGACAGCAGTGGCTTTCGCCAAGGAACTCTCCCACGTATGCCATTTTTGGCCAGTGTCTTTCTTATGGTCGTGTCATGAACACTGACCTGAACTGAGGCCAGCGAGGTCTGGAGTTCTTTGGATGTTGTTCTAGGTTCTTTTGCAATCTCTGGGATGAGTCGTTGGCACACCCTTGGAGTAATTTTAGCTGGTCGACCACTCCTGGGAAGGTTTGCCACTGTTCCCAGTTTTCTCCATTTGTGGATAATGGCTCTGATAGTGGTTCGCTGGAGCCCCAGAGTCTTGGAAATGGCTTTGTAACCTTTTCCGGATTGATGGATTTCAATAACTTTTTCTTTAATTTCTTCTTGAATTTCTTTGGATCGTGGCATGATGCATTTGGTTCTTGATCTTGTGCCTACTTCACTCTGACAGACTCAATTTATGGGATTTATTGTTTCAACAAATGTGGTCCTAGGGTGTTGCCTGTGAAATTGAACTTCGCTTTCCCAAAACTGTCGTTAAGTCACGGTTACTTTGTGATTTAACAAGTGGGGGAAATTACTTATTCACATAGATCCAGATGGGTTTTAATTTTTTCACCACTTGGTAAATGAAGTCATCATTTAGAAACTGCATTTTGTATTTCCTTGGGTAGTCTCTGTGTGATATTAAAATGAAGTTGATGAACTGAAACGTTTCTGTGTGATAAATATGCAAAGAACAAGGAAATCAGGAAGGGGGCAAATATTTTTTTCACAGCACCGTAAACTCATGTAAAGGTTTTTTGATTGTGCCAATTTTAACTGAAAAAAACCCCGTACCAAACAAAATCAAAAACGGCATTTAAACATTTAGGAGTACAACAAGGCTCCAACTTCAGCAAAATTTAACGTTTAATTAACGGCATTCTCGAAGAATATCAACGCTAAACGCCTGGCTGAAAACAACAGTTTAGCATCCTGCGTCGCCGATGATTCCCGCGTGCCGGCTTTTATGCCGCTTTGACACATTCAACTCGACTTAAATATGAAGATGAGGATCTCCATTTTTGTCACAATTATGCTACTTACTATAGCGAACTATATCCGTAAATGTCATCAGTAGAGCCGCTAGGCTAAGCTAACGTTGCCAAGCTAAGTCACTAAGGGCCTCTTCGCAACCGTAAAGTAGGACGCGAACAGAGACGAAAAACAGACGAAAGTCGAGCCCTGATCGTGTCCGGCTTCCGAGATGAAACTTAAAACATACCGCGAATGTGTTTATTCCAAACCCGCGGGTGGAATTTGTCCTCTGTTGTCAGTTATTGGAGGAAAATGGAGGAGTCGTAGACGTTCAAGTGTGTGTGCAGCTATGGCGCTGGCTTTGTCAGTTACACGGGGGAGGGGAGGGGCCAATCGCAGGTCGGGGGTGTTTGTTTATTTATTTTTAATTATTTTAACAAATGTTCATGAATAATAAGTTTGTTTTTGTAATTATTTTAACTAGAACATTTACTATTTCCCCTAAAGTAATTAATAATAAAATTATGAAGAAAAGGTAAAGTATGTTTACGAGGAGGGTTCGTGAATAGATTCCGTGTGGCAACAAAGTTGAGTTTGACCTTAAGTTCCGAAATACATTTTAATGGATCTTTGGCGCATAAGGTCTGTGCTATCTTATTTGTAAAACACAAATTAACTTTAAACTAGTCACAAAAGGGTAAAAAATAGACGACAAAAATTTATATATGGGACTTTGGTATTTTAAACACAATTACAAGCTTTACTTCCCTAATTGGCTGGAAGAAGGCGGCCTTCAGGTGCAGCATCCATTTTCACTCAAATTAAGTGACAGAGTATGCTCTAAATTAACTCGCTCATTGAATTACATTTTGTATATCTTCAATATTTTTTTGTCTTTATTTTTAACATATTCCACTAGTAAGTTGGTTACCTCTTCTGCAGCTTGACTGGGAGAACTCATGGGAGTTCTACTTGGCATGTGGCGTTCATTTTGGCTCAAATTGAAACTACACTCACACAAAATAATCCTACCGCCCCACTTGAACGATAAATCTTTCATACATTGTATTTGATGTAAACTTGAATGATACTTTTCGTTTTCTGCTGATTGGCTGAGAGAGGTGACACAGTTCTACTTTGCTGTGACGCCCATTTCTGCTCAAGTTCAACAAAATACACTAAAATATTTCTAAAATGTGTCAAATTGTTCAGAGGTCAAACAAACATGAATACCATGATGAAATATACCACAAAAGTTGACGAATTAAACTGCCATGTCATGAAGGAGCCACCTTTATTATTATTGTTCATGTCTGTTAATACAAGCTTGTGGTTCAGTGCGTTGATGATCTTTACACACACATGCACACCTTCACGCATTCAACAAGACACCTCATGTAAAAGCTTCTTGTTTCCGGGACTTTTTTTTTTTTTTTGTAATAAAAAGAAAACAAAATGTAAATATTCTCTTCATCATTTTATGTTACATTTCTCAAGATTTACAAAAGTGCAAACGGATCTTCCCATCTTCTCAATATATGTTTGTAAATGTGTGTTGATATACTGAATTTTCTCTGTTGTCAGTCCTAACCATCAAGTGAACTTGATTGATCGATTTTTTTTCTGGGCGCGAAATTTCCTAATACAAGACAAGTCCTCAACAACCCATCATGTGTCGATTTATGGCACACCGTTTGGTCCGTCCACAGACACGCATGTGCGCACACATACACGCACGCACACACACACACACACACACATTTCTTGCTAAATGCTTAAATAGGTCTTGGTGTGAATGTACAATGTGTGCTGCTGCTGTTTCTTCCATTATATGGCAACACTGGACTTGACTGTACAAGTGGGGTGGACTTTCAAAGCCGGTTACAGGAAGTAGTCTGGGGTGCGGCGGGTGACGTGGGGCTCCCCTCTGCGAGGTGCCGGGTCAAACTGCAAGCTAGTTGGGGGCAGAAAGTATTCATAATTTTAAAAAAAGAAAGAAAAAAAACTTTGCTGTATGTAAAGAGGTTTTGGAGGACGCGTTCACGACACTTACAAGGAGTATTTGAGGGTGTCGTCCAGCTCCATGATGGCCGCTTGGTTGCCACAGCGATAGCAGTAATTGGGAGCGCTGAATATCGTCACCACGTTCCTTTCGTGGCACCAGTTGTAGCCCTGGGAGCAAACGCGAGTGTACGGTTAGTGTCCGCGCTAATGTGATCAGTTGTAGTCGAGTCTCCTGAAAAAGAGGAGCTGCCAAGATTGGCATTTCTAGACTCGCCTCCATGACCAGCTGGTGGGCGCGGGAGACCAGCGTGAGGCGGTTGGCGTGGTTGAATGTCTCCGAGATGTCCTGGCCGAAGGTGTAGCCGGCCCCTCGCGGGGAGATGCCCCAACCGCCGCGGTCGTCAGGGTCCGACCACAGCAGGTCACACATGGGACCCTAAGAGATGTATTCATTTAGGCCCCCTAATAAATTTTTTAAAATATAGTAATTATTCAGTTCTTTTTTACCTCATGAGGCACTTCCTGTAAGCGATCCAGTGCCCTGATATGGTCCAGTGTGTCAATGGATGGTGACAAACCACCATGAAGACAAAAAATCTGTAAAAGCATCAGTTTGTGAGTATCAATTCTCCTTTTTTTTCTCCCCTCTCAGCATGAACAAATGGATCTCTCCAACTAATTCACCTGAGAGTCGACCAAGGCGGTGAGCGGAAGATAATCGAAGAGGTCAGTGAAGTACTTCCACACGTTGGCGTTGCCGTACTTGCGCAGACACTCATCGTAGAAACCGTACACTTGCGTGATTTGTCTGCTCTCGTGGTTGCCACGCAGGATGGTGATGCGCTCCCGGAAACGAACCTAGTCAACAAGCAGGTTTAGAACATGCTATCAACACAGACAAAAATAAATAAATACACTGACCAAAGTATTACACAAAGGCTACCTTAAGTGCTACAAGTAAAGTGACCGTCTCCACGGAGTAGTAACCCCGGTCCACGTAGTCGCCCATGAACAGGTAGTTTGTGTCGGGAGATCTGCCGCCGATCTTGAACAGCTCCATGAGGTCATGGAACTGGCCGTGAACGTCGCCGCACACCGTCACGGGGCATCGCACCTCCTGCACGTTGGACTCCTTGGTCAGGATCTCCTTGGCCTAAATAAATCGACAAGCCTGAAGAGTTACTTTGTTGTGGGTCAGTTAGCGACTAAACCGCTGGCCTCGTAGCATAACTGCTCCAAGTTAAGAAGTTGGAAGCTATTTTAGAAGCACGCACTAGTGCCACCTAAAGGATAGAAGCGCATCTTCTAGCACATCATGGGTTTTCCAACTATGACGAGTCAGGCGGACACGTTTGGATCGTTGTGCTTTTTTTCGCGGAGGTCCACATCTTTATTCGATGCACAAGCCAATAGAACATCATAGCTGCGACATCTCCATCGAAATTCAAGTGTATGTGTGCGTGTCCAAATTGTTTCTGTAAAATCGATTAGTGCAGTGGTCCAGGAAACACAGTCGCTAGACTTTTTGGATGGCGCACCTCATATTAGTCCTGCAGGACAAGTCGGGAGGATCATTAAAGCAACCGAGCTTTCAAAACCAAAAGCACCACTGTCACAAGCGCTTTTTGCCAACTCGGTTCGTCTTTTGAAATATTCATGGCGTATCTAATAAGAGGATAAATTAGCAACTATTCCACATAGAGCGAGACCATTCATGACAAAATAAGGTCACTGCGTAGTAGTTCGCTAAATTCATCAGGTTTGTGGAAAAGAGAGTTTGTCCAAATAGGTCAACATAGAATTGATGTTGACAAAGTGCTCGAGTTGGTCTGTCGCTAGGGCAGATGGGAGAGCCCTGCACGTTGTTGACCTAAATTTGACACACACATATCCATGATAACATGAGGCGAAAGAGAAAATATTATCTCATCTCTTCTGAAGTTATCAGTTGATAAAAAAAGCAGAGCAACAGTCCAGGAACTTACCCCTCTTTTGTGATATAATTTTTTTTTGGGGTGGGTGTGTGTTTTTATACCCTATGCCGTCTAATGTGGGCAGAGCTGACGTTTAGGCCATATTATTAAAAAAATGGCATCAGAAGTCACCTTGGAGTTGGACGCACCAACTATTTTAACCCTTAAAAAAATAAAAAACACTTAAGTGTCGTGCCGAAAAGCGAAGTCAGCACTTTTCCCGGCCACAAACATAATCCCATTTAAAGGCACCTTTACGTGGCCAAAGGTCCTCGTGTCGGGGCGAGTTCAGCTTTACAACCGCAGAGGATGACTTCACTCAAAGCTGTTGCCTGATGGCCCTTTGAGGTTGAGGGGAAGAAGCAGCGCAGTCAGCTGGTTTTGACCGCCGTGCGTCGTGATGCCTCCGAATTAACCCTTGCGTCGGCTATTTTGGTTTGCCTTTGCCTGCTATGATTAAACAAGTGTGGAAATAGTGTCACGCATCAACAGAACCCAAACAGTGCGTCACGGTGCCAAAACTGGTCCTGTGGAATACCTTGAAAACATGACATGCGGGCACACCTTCGATGAGCTCATCGCGCGTCGAGGAAAGCATTCCCAGCGGTTGCCCCAGCAACACAAACAGAACGAGTGAGTCCACGGGGACAAATGAAGTTGCGGTAGACTCAAGATTTAAGGGCTCAAATGTCACGGGGAAAGCTCCACATATGGCAACAGCTAGCAGAAAATCTTTTAAAAACACGCGTTTTCCTCAAGGAATTCCCAACAAAAAGTGCGAACAAAAGCAGCGGCTAATGCTTTTCATGTTCACATGCGCGGGCCGAGTGAAATGTGTCAGCACGTGGAAATCTGTTTCAAAACATCCGTCAAAGTAGTGCTCATGCTGGCATCATACCAAGTTTGGCAGCTCGAGGAACGTCACGCCATCCACGTTGCACAATCCAATAATTGTCAGCATGTTGAAAGTCGGAAGTAGGAAGGTACCAACATGCTAACTTTGGTACTTTGGGTGCCTCACTGCATCCATGTTCCATCATAGGTGCAGTCAGACATTTTCAAAATGTCACAAAAAAAAAAAACTGATGAGATAACATTGCTGTTAATTTCGCCTGATTTGAAATGCAGCAAAATCCACCCCCACAGCCCATTTAGGCAGTGAGGCGAGCAATTAGGCATCTTTGTGAAATGTGCATCTTTTGTGATCTTCATTCGCCCAAATTGCTTTCAAGATGCGGCGCTTAGTGGTTAGCGCATCGACCTCACAGCGCAGAGGTTGTGGGTTCGATCCCGGCTCCGGCCTACCTGTGTGGAGTTGTTCTCCCCAAGCCTGCGTGGGTTTTCTCTGGGTACTCCGGTTCCCTCCCACATTCCAAAAACATGCATGGCAGGCTGATTGAACACTCCAAATTGTCCCTAGATGTGAGTGTGAGCGTGGATGGTTGTTCGTCTTTGTGTGCCCTGCGATTGGCTGGCAACCGGTTCAGGGTGTGACCCGCCTACTGCCCGAAGACCGCTGGGATAGGCTCTAGCACCCCCCGCGAACCTTGTGAGGTTAAGCGGATCGGAAAATGGATGGAGGGATGGATGCTTTCAAGACGATACCGTCTATGCAACACAACGAGGCTGAAATAAAAGCTCTCGTTCCCATCCTCCTCCTCCTCCTCGACGCCCTCCGTAAATCCCAAAACAGAGCCGTTTGCTCATGATTCACTGCATTCTCCTGAGTCACGCTCCTCATCTTTTTCCGGCAACAAAAAGCCTTCAACATCGATCAATTTAATCCTCCCACTATTTTGTTTTTCTTACAGCTGGGAGGATGCGGCGTACGGTGACAAATTGACATAGCGTGCACCTACAATGGTGTTCGCTAGGGGTCGGTGCTGATGGCGGTCAAGCTGTAGTTCAGAACCAAGGTCAGCAGAACCGTCGGGTCTGTTCCTCGAGGGTTGTCAATGCAAAATGGAAGCTCTCAACAGCATGATTAGCACTGACTTAACAGCCCCCGTAACGTCCAGTTGCTGCTTCAGCAACAAGCTGGCGTTTAAAAGGTCAAAGCCGCGCTGCAGCGTAAACAACTCTGCAGGACGCCAAGTAACCAAGCAAGAGCAGATCAATCCTGACGGGAGTGCAAAAATAAATGTGTAATATACACCTCAATTTATGATTTATTTTAAAGGCACTTCAAAAAAAAATACAAGCGACTATAAGAGAATGTGTGATGGACAAATTAATTATAGCGTTTCCCCAGGATGACAAACTTTAAACAAAATTATCAAACACAATTAAAAATGGCAACGGCAAACCAAAACGGTCAACTTCCTGTTCATTTTTGTTTGTTTTTGACTCTTAAAATGTGAACATTTTTGACAGAACTACAACATTTCATGTCTATTAACTGCAGTAAAATCCGCCAAGAAATGGCAATGCTTATTATTAAGCATTAATACAAGTGGGGGGGGTCATATTATGATGACCCTCAAAGCAGAGACATTCATCAGGACCCTATCGCTCAAAGGGAAGAAGGGAATTCGAAGGGATGATGGCGGAAAGCGTTGAAGGGGTGTAGTTTGCCGCTTGTTAGTTGTGTTATAGAGAGTAAAGACACATGACTTGCCTCCACTTCAATCCCTGAGATTCAAATGCACGGCATTTCATCGCCAAATCACCAAATTACATTTGTAAACCACCGTTATGCCACACATCATCACCGCGCTTCTCCATCCCCAAAGCTAATGGTGCCTATAATTTCCCTCAGCTCTGTTTACCCTTTTGGCTTTGACATTCCAGCACTTCAGGTGGATTGAAAAGGTCTGGAACCTCATACTGCCTCGCTGTCAAGTTATCTGAGAAACCGTATTGGGCTGTTTGGTATGTTAATTAATCCCACTGTTTCGTCACAGTGGGGCGGAATGGCTTGCTCACAGGCAAAAGTATCTGAAATCGGAGGCTTCGACAAAACCTGAATGTAAACATGTAGCAATGAAAAAATAAAACCCGAATGCGTGTCCGCCTTTCACTCCACACAACATCCAGGAGTGCAGTCGAACCACAGCGGTCCTTCGAGGTCACATCTGGCGGACGGAGGTGATACGGGTCCCTCGCGAAAGGACGCTCATAAGACGCGCAGGGCGCCTCCGCGCGCACACACCCAACACGCCGGCCATCCGACGGGGCTCACTTGGCGGCATGAAGCCGCCCGCCGAGGCCCGGTGAAATATAAATCTAAGACGCCATTTTAAGAACGCGTGGATGGCAGCAGGCGGCGACGAGCGAAAAGACGTCCGTGACGGAGTGAACTACACGAGGGGTGTCAAGACAAATAACTGACCTTTTCGCACAAATTCTTCACTTGCCCCTCCGTGAGCTGTTTGCATTCGTTCAGCTGCTCGATCCATTGATCCAGCTCCTTCGTAAAAACCTTTTCGTCCATTTTCTGTGTTTATGTTGAAGCGTGGGGGGGAATAGGTTTAGGAGGGGGGTGTGCGGCGTCGGGTGTTCTAGGCTTTTCTGCCGCAGATGAGCAGACTGCGACAGCGACTGACAGTCGCTCGTTCGTCGGCACAGTTGTCGTCGACGTCGCTCCCCGCCTCTCCTCGACGTCAGGGGCCGACACTTAACTGGGCTCAATTAAAAGCGCGTCGAGGAGGGAGAGAGGAGAAGACGTCAGCCGGAGATCGACCCTGCCTACTAATGTCTCCGTACGTCCGGGTTTGAGCGTCAAAATAAAAGCATTTCGAGCCGTTTTGTTTGACGCATTCCGGCGTTTGTTTCAGTATTTCCAAACACAACAAGCCTCGGTTGGGACATTTTCCCCTGGCCGATTAATAGTTTATATCCGAGTCTTGGCTGTGATGTTTCCTGTCCTGTCATGGACTAGCCTTGCCTTGCCACGCCCAGCCTTCCATCTGACTTTGTTTTGATTCACACAATCCACAGCAGGGGCGTCACTATTTTTGAGCGACGATCATTTCCTCTGGTTTGGACGGTTAAATGCAAACAGAATGCGCACATTTGAAGCTGCATGCAAGTATGACCATTCTTATTATTGCTCATGTCAGCAAGCGTGGCCTCATCCAAGTTTGTGTCAGTCCTCAAGGGAATAGCACTAACTGAATATCACCGCAGGGCCTGCACAGCTGGTTGATAAATATTCATGGTCGATAATGTAGTTTTCTTCTGAACCTGCCTTGTCACAGGAGTTGTGTTTTAGGTTTCCCCCCTTTGGTTACACAGTGTTAATCATTCAGGAGTTAAACTAAAGTGACCTACTTCACAGTCGGTTAGAACAGAACTGTTCAGCCCACATTTACGCAAAGACCCTTTCACCCACAAACCCATTTCATGTGTTATGCAACAGTGGTGCTTATTCTGTGTCTTCATGTGGTAGAATTACATTCAGATGGAGGAGTCGTGTCGCTTGAGATTGATCCACGATACGCATCCTATCTTTATTTGAGCCTCGCAATGCAAACTCAGCCACTTGCGATCAAAGACACACTGAGGCACGAGTGCCAAGTGTATGACTTCATTAATAATCCTAAATGAAAGCCGCCGGGTTCCTTTGTTATTGTTAATGAAACAAAGCAAGATTACAGCTAGCCAAATGGCAGCTATATTGAATGAAGTCATTTTATTTTAAAGGCCCAATAAATATGATACTATACTATGAAGTGAGTCTCTCTGTGAGCACTTTTAAGATGAAACCCTCCTGACGGTCATTGCAGACTTTGGTCTGCTCGTTTCATCTCCAGTGATGACAAACCAAAGCTAAAATTCTCTCCTTGTACACAACCATGTTGACATGTTGACTATGATTACATCACAGTCAGGTGACAAAAGAATACGTTTGGCTTAATCTAAAATAACTCAACTGTCAGCTGCTGCGCGGCAGGCACGACGCTGTCATCACTATGGCCAATCAATGGCCACAATGTTATTGTGCTCATAGAAGCTAATTCAGGAACAGAGCCTGGATTTAAATTCTCCCCGTGGATAAGAAACATTTAATTCTAAGTGATCAGGTAACACTATCATGCGTATGTGTTTGTCTTGGTTAGCTTAGCCTGTTCCATTCTGTCCAAGCCTTTCGTATCCTAGCCACCCGTATTTTGTCCTAGCCTTATCCTGTCATGTTTTACCTGAAATTATCCTAGCCCCATCTCATCAGTTAGCTGAGCATATATCATATCTTGTCTTGTCCTTTGCTGCCCTTTTCTAAATGATCTTAGCCTATGCTAGGTTTTCCCAGTCTAGACTAGCCTATCCTATGTCTAGCCTATGTTGTTATGCCCTATAGTTGGTGTCCTGTCCTGTCCTGCAGTCTTGTTTACAGGCTAGCCTAAAAATCTAGCCTATCCTTGCAAAGGTGAACACTGTGTTTGTTTTGGATGCTTTGTAGCCACTTGCGCATATACAGCAGTAATAAACATTTGAACACACTTCCATAAACACAGCTGAATATAATTTAACTTGTCACAAGTACATTTTATTCCCCGTTTTTGTTCTGTGAGCTCCCTGGTGTTCTTCATGAAATGCTTGAGTCTAAATATAGCAGAGGAGTCTTAAAACAAAAAGGGGAGGGAGCAAGAACCTCTGTCTCTTTCTCTCCTCTCTTTTCCCCCCAATTAGGAGGCAGCCCTTCATCTCAGGAAACCTGAAACCATGACAACAGCCGGTTACTATTTCCATCCTGGCCCAGAGCGCCACCTGCTGCAGAATACCAGGAAGTGCCCCCAGGCCTGTCACGTGCCAGAGCAGACGAGGACTGGTTTATTGTGGCGGTAGTGCAGGTTAGTCCGTGCCTTTTTGAAAATGTACAAGTTTATTCCAGTGGTAATTTAATTCACAATTTAATTCTGGTTTTATAAATTGTAATTACTATTGTAACCGTAATGGTGTGAGCTTCTGGGCGCGAGATGTCGTAAACAGCAGCTCCTCCTAAGTGTGTTTGCGATGGATCAAAACTCAAAGTCGAAAGTTGAGAAACTTGTAAGGATTTTTGTTGTTGCATTTTCAGTGTTGTAACCAGGTGGATCCAGCAGAGAGAGTTATACATTACATACTGACCACCTTTTGAGGGAAGATGACATGGGGGGGGGGGG
>CAAKHF010024327.1:23792-25881 GCA_901007745.1 Hippocampus kuda | reverse complement strand
GGGGGGCAGTTCTGCTTTTAGGAAGGCAGAGCACGCCACCACACACACACACTAGGGCTCGCACACACATGCACGCACACACCTAGGAATTAGAGCAACCCCTCTACCCGTGCCTCCTCCTCCTCGTTCTGCTGCTGCGTGCTGTGCAGTTCCAGCAGGCTTTGGAGGAAGAGGACGAGGAGGAGGGTGTATTAGGGGTGGGGGGTCTGATGGTTGTTTACCTCCATTTCTTGTGTGGAAGTGACTGCAGCACCTTTCCCATATTAATAGAGCGACAGCTACTTCCTTGCGTCCGAAATCTGCAAATTAGATTGGGATGCACCGAATTTCATAGTTAATACAGAGCAAGTATGTGAAGGCAAATTAGGGGTGAGAAGCATGTACCTTGTTGGCCCAGGTTAAGGGTTCAAAGGCAGGTTGAAGTTTCA
This sequence comes from Hippocampus kuda, assembly GCA_901007745.1. Classification (NCBI taxonomy): domain Eukaryota; kingdom Metazoa; phylum Chordata; class Actinopteri; order Syngnathiformes; family Syngnathidae; genus Hippocampus; species Hippocampus kuda. The sequence goes on along the minus strand of CAAKHF010024327.1, from coordinate 25,453 downwards.
CAATCGGCCTTCATCCCTGTTTTTGGATTGCAAAAAAAACAGTGATTCAATGTAGGGTCAAGGATTTCGAAGTCGGTTTTCCAGTGAACATTTGGGTGCCCATCCAAATGATGGTTGTTGCCCCCTGGGGGAGGTCTCCGCCATGCAATCTATCGTCACTTACTCGCCCATTTTTGAATCAATTAAAGCACAATTGTCGGGAGACTTGTTAAGTGTTCCCGTTGGTGACCCATCATCACGTACTCGCACACGCGGGTGCACACACACACACACACACGCTCCCTCCCTCCTCCTGCTGGTTCCGAAATTGGAGATGAGTCATAATGTGTGTGTGTGTGTTGCATATCTCCCAACCCCCCGAGGGTCTTATGTGGCAAGATGTTGTTCCCCAGGCCTTTATCTTTTCATCCCTCGTGCCTCTATCATCATGCGACTCACAAGTGTACATACAGTGTACACGTGCGTGTCTGTGCGCGTGAAACGTGTGTGTGTGTGTGTGTGTGTGTGTGTGTGTGTGTGTGTGTGTGTGTGTGTGCTGGGCTGTGATTGGTTGAAAAAAAAGGGGTAAGGACCACCACGTGGTGCAGTGACGGACTGAGGAAGAGGAGGCAGATGAAGATAAAGAGGAAAGTGGAGGGGAGGGTGGAGCAACGTCATGCCGGAATGTACGCGGCGTACGTTTGTTTATCTGCAGAGAAACGTCGGCTTGCAAGTCATGATGATTCTGGTTTCAAATAGGTCACACTCAATCTGGATTTTTACTTTTTTTTTTAAATTGGGGGGGTATTCTGATATTTGACAGAATAATATTCAGAGACGCGATTAATCTGTCGACTAATGAAAAAAAATATACTGAATAAAATTTTTATTGTAAATTGGAATTACAAGCAGAACATTCTGACATTTCTCCTTGTTTACAACAGAAAAATCGACAGATTTTTTTTTGTTGGGGGTCTGTGTTGTATTTCGATTATGTGTTTAAGGTGCAAGAATTAATCGATTAATCGACAACTGGTCGGTAATTAAATTAATGGAGAATTGTTTTTATAATCGATGTATTAGGCTTTCAAATCGGGTTACGATTTCACATGAGTGGTACTGAAATTGGGATCTCAACTCGGTCTTGGGGCTTGAAAGTCGAGTGTTTAGACTGCACCTTGTTCTGAGCAGTGGACGCTGTCCCAATACTTTTTTCCTTATCGTGTTCGGATGCCAGCGAGTGAGGGATGAGGGACAGGTGAAGGTGAAAACGGGGCTGCACACTAGCATTATGAAGCAATTTATATGCAACGATTCTCTATCAAACTGACTGACCTCTGCCTTCTGTGTGTGTGTGTGTGTGTGTGTGTGTGTGTGTGTGTGCGTGTGTTCCGAGGCAAACAGCCTGTGTTGCATAGCTGTTTGTGCGTCTGCCATTAGTTACTTAATGTGTGTTTATCATGGATGCATTTGTCAGTATCCCATGATGACCGTAGCACTGACTTTGTGTGTGCATGTGTTTTTGTGTGTGTGTGTGGTGTTGTTGTCGGCGGCGGTGTCCCGGTAGATGGAGATCGAGACGAAGAGGAGGAAATATTCCACCAGCAGCAACGACTCGGACACCACCGACAGTAAGTTTGTTTTTCTCCGCATCTAAAACTGACTGCATTTCACTTTCTGTT
>CAAKHF010024327.1:8792-21292 GCA_901007745.1 Hippocampus kuda | reverse complement strand
GAAGTGTATACATTTTGCACAAGTGTATTCAAAGCCCTACTTTCAAGTTAGGGTCCCAGGCCACGGTTAGGGTTTCAAACAAGGGTTGGGGTTTCAAGACAGAATTAAGATTTCAAACCAGACTTGGGGTTTCAAATAAGGGTTTTTCGGGGAGGTAATAATTCGTCAAGCGGGGTAATAATCAGCTGGAAACCAGACCTCAGGCCTCTTTGAAGAAGTTCATGAAGATTCTTTCTATTTTTAGGGGAACATTTTTTTGACCAACGTTCTGAAATACAGTAGATTGTTTCCTTAAAAACAAAAAAAAAATCTAAGAACTTATTACATGTCATGTATTATAATTGCATGACATATCAGCCAGTTTTGGTGATGTCTTTATAATATTATACTAGCATTCTTTGAACCCCCCCCCCACCACCGCCTCCCCTCTCATGAATCATGTATCTGTCGATTTTTGTTTTTAAAGCACCAGTTTCCATAAGTGGGTCACATCTTCTTCCTCGCAGACATTTGTTTGCACGTTTGTCTATTTACACCACGCTCCAAAGAAGTGAGGGGAGAAAAAGAAGGTGGGGGCTGGAATGGGGGGGGTCTCTAAAGTCTCCTTCATTATCTGGCTTTTCAGTGACCCACTTTTTTTCTTTGTAGGTTTTCAGAGCGTGTTTGCTGCCTCACACTCACTCTTACGTTCCACTCGTACTCTACTCTGCTTCATATTCATGCCGTCACGCAGCCTTCACACACCGAGCAGCCGAGCGGTCCCGAAATAGGGTTTCTAGCCGGTGATGCGGTTTCGAGGCAGATTTACGGTTTTCAATTTAAGTCTCAAGTTAGCGTGTCAATTTTGGATTCCGGATTCAATTTAGTGTTTTCAATTAGGATTGGACGCATGGATTAGGGTTTCAAACAACGGTTAGGCTTTTAAAATAGAATTTCAAGCTAGGATTCGATTTTCCAAGTCGGTGTACAAGACACGATTTTTGTTGCATGTTTGGGTTTCAAATTTGTTGCGTTAGAATTTTAAATGAGCCTTTCAAGCCTGAGTTACGGTTTGGAGAAAAGTTTCGTGCCTGTGTTAGAGATTCAAAGTTGGGTTTCAAATGAGAGCTTCAAGCATGGGTTTCGGTTTCAAACAAGGATTTGGGTTTTGAATTTGGAATTGTCTTTGAAATGTAGCTTTTATTGTTTTGTTTTGTTTTTTTGATTTTGTTTTTAAAGCTAATATGCACCCCAATGAATACCACATCACCACAGGTGCAACATCCATTTGCGAGCCCGATTCCAATTTCCCTTTTGAGCTTGTGGCACATCTGCTGTTTTTTTTTTATTTATATACTTTTTTCTCATCCTTTTTAGCATTTTGGTTTGAACTCATAAACGAGCTAGCGCCAGTGGCAGGATGTGACATTTGCCATCACGAGGAGGAAATCCCATTCACGTTTTTATGCTGGCTTTTTATGTCCATTGAGGGCTTTTTACAGTCTCATGATTTTGTCTGGCGGCGAGGGAAAGAACTCAAAGGACCAGCCACCATCTTGAGTGCGACTCCTTTCATTCATGCTAAAAGGAGCCGAGAAAAAAAAAAAACAGTTTTATTTTGACAAGCTCTTCTGGGATGGTTATTTTTTATTTATTATTAGTTTGAAAAAATAATTGTGACACCGCAGAGTCCCAGGGGTGTTTGATGGTCTTGTTCTTCCGCACCAAATTCAAGGAGGATTTCACTTTGTGTCAAGTCTGGGTTTGGGTTTCAAAGTAGGATATTAAGATTTCAAGAGGTGCATTATTCAAATTAGGGATTTGAATTTGGGTTACAGATTCAAAGTAGGTCGTAGTTGTTGAAAATGAGGTTTTCAAGACATTCTTAGGATTTCAAAGAATGATTCGGGTTTGAAGGGAGGGTTCGGGTTCCAAATTACATGTTAATAAGCCGCACGGCACCACGCTGCGCTTTTGAATAGTGGCGATTAATATGATCTTTTTCATTTTACGCGTGCGCGCACGCTTCCCGTGGACCTTCCAAGCTCCTCGCACTAAAATTAGCCTCCTCCATCTGAGTGGCGACATCTGCTGTGACGTTGTGTTGGGTCACCATGACGATGATACTTCCACATCCTTCCCAGTAATGCCTTAAGAAGCTACCAGGCGCCTTCATCCCAGTGAAAATTGATTCCGCTCCTGTCAACCTTGGACACTCGCCAAACGGGTGATGCCAATTTGACGAAAAGTCTTTTTCGTTCTTGCGTGTGGGTGGAACAGAATGGTGAAATTCGGCGATAAAACTGCAAACTAATAATTTGGGAACACGAGGTCGGTGACGACCAAATGTCTGAATAAAAAGCCATTTGTCGACGCCCCCTACTGGCTTAGATGTACGGCGACCAGAGCAGCACTCCCGAAATGCCGCAGACGGACATTAAAATTAATTACCCAAAGTGCCGTCTGTCATAGTTGTTGTTTTTCCAGTTTCAAAGCGATGTGACTGTGTGCATGTGTGTGTGAGACGTCAGCTGGCCTTTAAAAGCACTTAGAGCACTTTGTCACTGTCCTCTGTGGGAAAATGACTCAGCAGTGTAAACGCGGCGCACGTGCGCGCACACGCTTGCGCATAGCGTGCGTGCGTCGATTGTCCACAGCATGTGGGTGCGTGGCCTGGTGTCAGTATCATGTGTCGCGGTGCATTCACGTGGATGTGAGAGTGGACTTCCTGCTTTTAAATGTCACCCTTCATCTCACCCCACGCACGTACGTGCACACGCGCACGCGCAGACGTACGCGCACGCAGGATGAAAAATGCAGAAGTCGTTTATGTAATATTGGTCTCGTTGCCGTATTAGTTTCATTGGTGGCTTCGCGTGTTTGTGGTCGGATGAGCAATGACATACTTGTCAGACGTGTATTGCTTCGAGCAATGTTTCTTAACCTTTATTCAGCCAAGGCACCAATCTCACGGCGCGTCGCCAAGCAAAAAAAAATAAAAAAATGTCACCAAATTAAATAAATTGAAGTGATGACGATCTCGTCTCTGTTGACTCACAAATGGAATCGGTCAGTGTGAAATCTGGGCCTGTTTAGCTGAGCACAAAGCTATTATTATGCCCGCGATGGATTTTTGGAGGCCCATCTAGATTTCAGTCTGGTCGAGTAAAATTCTGAGAACCGATTAATTAAAAGAGTATTTAATGAATAAAACAAAGATATGAATATCACCCATTTGAATGATATATTCTATTTGTTTAAGTTTGCCACATTGAGAAAAATTTGCAAAAAGTGAATTATTATTTTTGGTGGGGCAAAATGTTTGAATATCACTTTTTTATCTGATGTTATGAGGTGTATATTTTTGAAAATAAATAAAAATGCACACAACCGAAAAAAAATCTGCGGATTTAAAAGACCTAATATCATCTCATCAAAACCGCTGGCCGAATAATCCGTCAGGCCTTAGTTGTAAGAATAACAGCAGGTGGGTACATAGATTAGTGGAACAGCATTAAGTTGTTTTGCTTGTCAGTATCAGTCGCCTGAATAGAAAGTTGCATTTAAAAGCTGTCTGACTTAATTTAAAAAAAAAAAAACGGCATTTTACATAATATGCGGGGTTTGTTTGTTTTGTTTTTTGTTGTTGAGTTTGGCTCAAGAGTGGTTGGAAAAACAGAATTCCCCGTGTGCTTGTTTCAGGTGTTTCGCACGGATTTCATCACGGCCATGAAGCTTCCCGACTCTGCGCAGCTGGGGCCCGACGACTTTTACGTGCTGTCGGACCCTTGGAGGCAAGAGTGGGAGAAAGGAGTGCAGGTGCCCGCCAACCTGGAGGCCATCCCGCAGCCTGTGGTCAGGTCAGACTAATGCAACACGGTACATGAACGGGCTAGCTAGTCAATTTTCCGAAGTCTGACAACATTTGTGGGAGTTCATCTTCGAAAGGACCACTCAAACTTTGTGTTGATCAATGGAAATGTTCTAAAAATGTTACATTTTTGATGAGGAGTCATCAAATTTAGCTAAAATGGCCGCTGTGAACCAAAATAGCTGACTTCATGTGTGTTTTCAAGCATGGCTCTTGAGACATGATAGGCAAGTCAACTAAGTTTCATGTTGATTGAAACTGGGCTCAGCGCCCCTCCCCACCTTCCCCGAAAAGGTTTTTGTTTGTCCGCTCCTGGTGGACATGCCTGCTAAATTTCATCTTGCTAATGAAGCTAGCTTGAAGGGCTGAATTTTCAAAAATGTTTCGAGAGTTATCCAACATTACTTTGAACCAAAATGGCTGACTTCTTGTGTCGTTTTCGAGTCTGTATTATTATTATTTTGTTTTGTTTGTACAGTTGATCCCCAAGCAGACAAAGCAGTCAATAGATATGTCATCGTACGTGATCGTTTGTGGGGCGAACACGGGAAGAGATAAATGTGTCTTGCTCAGTGTTTACACTGGCTAATGGGCTCATATCTCACTCGCATTCGTACACACACACACACACACACACACACACACACACACACACACACACACACACACACACACACACACACGCTTGCAGATGGATGTGCGCCCGTAGGCAGCGACGTAGAAGGAAGATTGTCAAGGAAAGACACATGGTCCAGATAGGCGAGCGCGAATGGAGGCGAACCTTTTGATGATCAGCATCGAAACGAGAATAGCCCAAAAACACAAACGGCACAGTATGAACGGACGCAGGCTCGTTTTTCGTCTCTCATTCAGCGTTTTGCCACTCTCGCGTCACTCCTCCGCACCCTTCCTTTTCCTCTTGGAAGTCAACTGTGAGCATGCCAGAGCAGCAGGTGGCTCTGTAACTGTTAAAGTGGAAGTCCCTTGTAGCCAGTCACTTTATTCTATTTAAATTACAACTTTTTTTTTCTTACAATTTTACAAACGTCTCCACACAATATTTTAACTAAATTCTTGTGTAACTTTTTTTTCCCAAAATTTCCTCTCATAATATACACATTTTATATTTGAAGAATTATAGATTTTTATGCATTATTATTATAAATTTATTCTTGCAAAATCACCAAAATTTTTTCCAATCACGGTGTAACAAATATCTCAGATTTCCATTTTTCCTCGTGGAATTATTTTCCCCTCTTGAGAAAAATGTGCTCTCCTTCAATCCTTATAAATGGTCTTTTTTCCCTCTTAAAAATAAAAATGCATCTTCATAAATAAAATAAAAAATGTTCTCCTCATACGACAACAAATTTACTCTGACCTGATTTTTCTTTTAAAATTACGACTTTATTTCCTCATAATTTTACAAATACATTCTTACTTTATCATTGTTAAAATGTTTACTCCACCCCCCCCCCATATTATTATGGATTATTGGCACAATATTCATCTTGCCTGCAACCGGGAATGAAAAGTGAAGGCTGAGAGAGAAAAAGTGCAAGAGGAAGACGAGTGTTTTGTCAAAGCCAGACGCGCCCGCAGCTCTTTTCTTTTTTCTAGTTTTTTTCTTCTTCTCCACTCCAACAATTTTTAGTGATGATGTCATTATTCATCACGAAAAAAAAAATAGGAGGAAAATATGTCTGCGCCTGAGGCTCAACTGCAGTGTGAGCAATGGAGGGAGAAAACAGAGAAGCTTTAACCTGGAGTTGAGCTTCCATTTGTTTTGCTTTTAGCTCTTTCACATTTTACGATCGTAGTTGTTGTATGCTTTGTGCATATATATATATATATATATATATATATATATATATATATATATATATATATATATATATATATATATATATATCAGAATAAAAAGGTTCAGATTCGACATTTTTACATCAGTTTTTAGACACTTGTTCATGATTAAAAAAATGTTTTTTAGATCGATTGATTAGTTTTGTTTTTTTTTATTTCATTTATAATGGTAAAAATGTTATGTTGTTTCAAAAGTTATAACAGCCACAAAATCGATGCTGGCTTCAGTATTCCATCCATTTCATATTACGTGTTAGTATTAAGCCGGTGGACGTTTAGAAGCCAAAGTTATGCAGTTTGTCTTAATATGCAACTTGGTTTGATGTTTAGTTTGACTGTAAACATCAAGTAGTAATGGCAATAAAGCAGCTCAGCGGAGTCTCTCTTTTTTTTTTTTTTGTTAGCTGCCAAACTGCTGCTTGTTGTGAAGTTCGCTGCCAATTTGTTACAATTGGAGTTCATGAGGTTTTAAAACTCAAACTCGGCGCCACATTTTTGAGTCTTTATGACCAGCCCCAGATGTATTTATGTCATCCATCGTGTGTTTTATTTTTCACAACTCGGATCCACCCTCCTTTGAATGTCAATGAAAAGAAGACAGAAGTGATGATGTTTGATCCCAGGGGGCCCATCCTGTGGTCCCCCCCCCACCTCCCTTGGCTCCTTATATTAAGCCAACAGTCTCGAACTTGGGTCTTAAACCGGACAGTGATTTGAAATTCCACCGGCAAATTGGTGCTGCTGTTCAATACAACTTCTTTCATCTTCGGCAAAAGTCCAGCCTCTCCTTTCTCAAGAGCAGTTGAAAACATTAATTGATGCCTATGTCACATCCCTGGCACTTTAATTTGGAGTCAACCACTCCTCCATGAAGCGTCTCCAGTTGGTCCAGAATGCTGCTGCTCGCCTCTTGACTGGTGCTCATAAGAGGGAGCACATAACTCCGACTCTTGCATTCCCTCACTGGGTCCCCATACATTTTAGAGTTCTATTTAAGATCCTATTATTTATTTTAAAATCTTTAAATGACCTGGCCCCCACCTTACCTGACCTCCTCCCCGCCCTGCCTCAGGTCTGCGAACCAGACACTATTAGAGGTAACGAGAACTAATCGGAGGCTCAAAGGGGATCGAACCTTTTTTCCGTTGATGCTCCCTCTCTTTGGAATAAACGTTCGGCAAACCCCCACGCTGCCCGTCTTTAAAATTCGTCTTAACTCATTTTTATACGTTAGCTTTTGACTGCGCATGAGACTTGATTTTTTTTTTTGTGTGTGTGTGTGTGTGTGTGTTGTTGTATGAATTATTTTTCCTCCATGTACAGCACTTGGTCTACAGCGGCGGTTTGTTTTAAAGTGCTGGAGAAATACCGTTGAGTCGAGTTATTCTTCAACCTTGCATTAGCCCCCCTCTCGTGTTGAACGATTTCTTCAATCACGGCGTCGCGTGAGAGTGGCGCGCTCGTAGAGTCGTCCGAGGTCCAGCGAAAGGTCAGAAGGAAACAGAAGTGCGTGCGCCCGAGTCAAAACGAAAGAGTAGAAATGAGTGACGTGCCCTCGGTAACAGACGTAGCTGCTTTGTTTTTCCAGCGTCATTTGTGCCACAAAAGCAGCGTGTGGAAATCCCCCAAAGATGAAACGGTTGGTTTTTTTTTTTGGGTCATGTATAGACGAGACACAGGAGTGTTCATGTGCACAGTTGGCGTCCAACTAATCATTTGCATATCTTGTGTTAGCTGTTGAGTCATAAACGCCCCCTTTTTATGTCAATTATATTTGAACTGTCATGGAGAAAAAAACAACAACTTTGATTTACCGCACGGGGAGCCTTCAAAGGAGCATTTTGACATTCTTGACGGTCACACAAGTGTGAGCAGATGTTTAAGATGAATACGTCACAGTCAAAGTGTTGTCAACCTCGGAGAATAAAGTCATGCAGTCACAATGATAAACTTTTATGATGAAGCAATTGTCGTTTTTACATGATTAGAATTGGATTCAGAGAATAAATGTCATCTGAGGAGGTGTAAAAAAAAAAAAGGTAGCTTTGCAAATAAGTGCTAATATCGGTCGGTTAGAGTAGTAATATGGTGACAGTAGATTGGCAATGTTAGGAGGGAAAAAAATGGTCGTTTTGCCAGAGTAACATTGTGATTTTATGTGGACAATTGTTTTTGAAATTGGGCATTTTGTGAGAGTCGTTTTCTCATATTACAAGCATAACATTGTTATTTTACGGACGACATTTCTGACATTCCAGTCTGATATTTTTAATATGGCCAGAATATAATTTTCAGTGTTACGCGAAAAACGAACCCTTTCATCTTGCACTTAAGACGATGGTGATTGACATCTTGGCTAACCATAAAAGGAAAATGCATGCGTTATGTGCCGAAACCCGCGATCGAACCAAGTGACTTTTCGACGCTGTGCCTGCGTCTTAGACATTAGCAACTTCCTGTCCAGACACAATAAGCTTTTTTTTTTTTTCTTCCCCTTGGAGTTGCCGTTTACGATTTTTGTCTTTGACTTGATGTGTAATCACCCGCCTAACGCTGACGTTTTATGGCCGTCGGCGGGTTCACGGCCCGGAGCGTCTCCCCGCTTGTGGGTTTTGCTTTCGCTTTGAAGAGGGCAGGAAGGAATGCCGCACATCCGCGGGTGGCGAACATCTTTCAAAACTTCGGGATGGATACCCGTCCCAGAAGACCACAAAAGACACAGAATGTGGCCTATAAACACGTGGGTTGGTCGCCGCCAAAACCGTAGCGGCGGGGTCATGAACCGGTGGAATTGACTTGTTTTCCCCTCAAGCATCAGTTTCTTTTTTTTTTGGGGGGCAGGGTGCGGCATTCATTTATCAAGTCAGGCCAAGTCCTTCCCGAAAAGCCAGAGCCTGGTGCCAAATGATAGTTGCACAAAGGACACCTGATCAGCCTTCACCATAACTGCTGACTCATCCCCAAGTTGTTTGGGTTCGCTTCTGCCCGAAAAAAAAAAAAAAATGGGGTGAACGGGTTTAGCTTGGGAGTCTGACTCACCCTTTGGAAGCGGCCGGCGTCTGCACGTCCAGCTTCGCTTGTCATTCCGTCGAGGGCGGCCAGCCAGCCAGCCGGCCGGTCGGGAACGCTGCAACTGGCTGCCTTGATTGGTTGGATGCCGTCCAATGAGAGAAGGGCAATGTCTTCCTGCCGGGGACGAGTTCCTTTCAACGGCAGGTGGCAAAGGATCGTTGAGGGGATTAACGACTCTTTGACTGCTCGCATGCAAAATTGTTTTCACAAAGCTTTTGATCATCGCTTAGAAATGTTTGGCGCGTTCGTAAAACCGCTAGCTGGGGTTCAACGATGGGGGTCAACCGGATGCCGGACGGAGCGGTTGGATGGATTGTTTGAGGTTGTGGTCGGCTCATGTTTCAGAGGATGCTCGGATGCTGAATAGTCGGGTTCAATGTTCTGGTTTTTTTTTTGGGCAGGTGGCTTTGGTTGGTTGTACAGTATGCGTGACCGGTGCGGCCGAAACGCGTGAAAAAGTCCAACTCGGTCCCCCCTCGGTTCTTCGTTACGCACGGTCAGCGGGTTTGCTTCCACTTTGATTTGTTTGCTTTTGGCCGACGCGAGCGCCGCCGCGTTTCAAGTCCAAGTGCTTGCCTCGCAGAGCCAGAGAGGACCGCAGCAGTCAGCCGGCGGCGCGCTTTGGTGAATTCATCACTGTCCGTTTAATCACACGTTGGGAACGAGAATGAATTCTCGTTGCCGGCGGCGCCAGCTTCTTGTGAGGTTTCGAAACAGTGTCGAAGGCAAATCGGGCACCCGCGCGAGGCTTTAATGTTTGTTTTGTCTGGAGTCGTGCTTAGGGGATAGCTTTGAGCTGTCACCGGCGCTGGCTGTTGAAGGGGGTGCGCCGCTTGAAAAGTTTGGCAACAATTATGGGGTGCGAGGGTGAAAAAGTTTGAAAACAAACCGTTCTATGACGTCAAATCATTCTAGCGAAACAGAGATTTCATTAAAGAAATAATAAATTATTTTTACTTTCAGCTCAACTGTCATGAGAACATTCTGAACTATGCAAACATCCTGTTCTCCCTCGGGTCCGACTAACAAGCGCAGATTTTCCACGAGCATCCTTTAAAACAGCGACTGGCATCAAAAGGAGAGAAAAAAAAATCAAAGCTCGCTAAAGGTTATTAGCAGAGGCTGTTTTTCATCTTTGGGGGGATGTTCGCAGAGTCAGCAGCCCTGAGGGAAGCCGCGGATTCTTCCGAGACAAACCTGCCTGTCACTTAATGGCAAGCGACTGCTGCATTGTGGGTAGTTGAGAACATTGTGTGGCCAGAAATGTTTTTTTTGGTGGTTCTTTGCCACATCCGGCTGACACAGGAGCGAATACAACAGCACATATGCAGAACTAATGAAATATGCACAATATGGTCTGATAGTCACAGGAAGTTGGGCATTGTGATCTCAAGTAGCAATTTCCACAGCTCCTTGTCCGCCTGACCCTAAATTGGAACCGAGTTTGCGCAATGCTAAAATGTCATAAAATGTCAGGAATCTCAGTTTTCGGAGCCTGGCAGGAAAGTTTTGTGACTCATGACAAAACTGTTTTGAAAAATGTCGCCCCGGAAACCGCTTTCACTTTGCAACATGAAATTTGCCAGGGTTATCTATCTTGAGTTGACCCACAAAAAGTCTCGAGAAGCCATGCTGGAAGAAAGACAGGAAGTCGGCCATTTTGGCGCACAGTGGCCATTTTAGGATCTGACGGGCAATCAAACTTTTTTTGTCATCGTTGAAAATGTAGCCCCCAAAATTTCTTAGGCATGCACGTTTATCAAGCCATACCCAAAACACACACAGGAAGTCTGCCATCTCCACGTAGCCCTCAGTCTCCCCTCAGAGATTTGAGCTTCTGACACCTGACCATTATACTCCACAGTCTCCATTTTGCTGCAGTGGCTCCGGTTGGCTATATTAGCATAGCTCTGCACATTTCATTACTCAACTGCGTCATACTGCTGTGGCCTTGAGTCTGCCTTCAGTTAAGTTAGCTGACCCTGTTAAAGGCCCTCTGCATCCTTTGAATGCTAATACTTAAAAAAATATTAATAAAAGAATATATAAAATGCTAACAACAAAGCAACACTCTCCTCTTAACCGAGCCAATTTCTCCTCCTTCAAACGACCCAACTCACCTCGTTGGCTTCAGAACACTTGGCGGTAACGTTAGCGACGTTGCCACGTGTTTGCATTCAGGTGAGGGTGCGTTTGTGTGTAAACGCGTGTGCGTCATCGCATCTATACTTGATACACTACCCATACATATTGTATTGCTTCCTGGAACAACAGTGTGACTCATTCGCTTCCCATAGTGGGCCATAAAAGCAATTTACACACACACACACACACACACACACACACACACACACACACACACACACACACACACACACACACACACACACACACACACACACTCTGCACAAACAGACAGTTCATAAACAGACATTTGAGTATCACTGGAATGCTGTAACATTTGTCGAGAGAGAACTAGAAATGACAAAAAATATATATATATCCCCATGTAAATATACTTGATCTTAACTTGTACTCTCTAGTCTCTACTTGGCCCTCATTCTCCTCTTAGCTTAAGCCGTTGTTGTGCCTTAGCTGCTCATGCTTGACTATTATACCCCATGTTCTCCACTTTGCCGCATTGGCCCCGACTCCCACCTCAAATAAGTTTGCCTAACTTGTGCCTGTGCCCTAGCGTTCGACTCCTCTGTCTCCACCTGGCTGCAGGTGCCCTCAATCCCCCGTTGGATATACCATTTTACCCTTTTGCTTGTTTGCGTTTTGCTCCAGTGGCCCTCAGTCTCCTCTTGCTGTGGCGAGCTCAGCCTGTCGGACCTGTTACCGTCCAGCTGCTGCAACTTAACGCTCCTCATTCTCCACTTTGCTGCATTTGCCCTCTTTCCTCTGGACTATTGCTGTGCTTTAATCTCTGGATGATGCTACAGTTGTGTAGTCCACTCCTCCCACTGTGACTCATTCCTCTACTAGCCAAGCGAGCGATATGAATGAAAAAATTCCCGCCGGCCTTGTTTGCCCAAATGTTGGCCACATTCTCCCTCCCCCTTTGGTTTCCCCTCCTCACCCTTTTGTCAAACATTTGCACAGGCTGCAGCTCCTCACGAGCGGAGGTGTTAATAAGTCGCTCTCATATCCATAACAACAGGCTCACTGTAGTGGCATCTCAACCGCACACAAAATGGCAGCTCGCTCTCAATTCAAATATGACGGCACTAAAGTCGAACTATATATCAAGAAAATTGTTGTCTTTTTCCCAGAATTAAGTTGAGATATTGAATTTTATGGGGAGATTTTTTAATATTACAAACCCCCCCCCCCAAAAAAAATAGACATCAGTTGACGTGTTCCTTTGACGCTAAGTGAACATTGGACTCACACCATCGCTCTCCTTTCCTACCGCCCCCGTGTGGCCAGAAAAATACTGCAGCGTTAATCCTGCATATTGCAGTTTTTCTGTATCACGCTTTAACCGCTCTCATATTCAGTCCAAAATGTGATTTTTGTGGCACTTTCACACCAGCTGCAGCTGTAACGTGTGTACTGTATACAGATTTAGCCCTTTCAGTGCGCTTTCTAGCATGCGAGCGGAGGATGCAGAGCCTGTCTGTTGGCACACACACACACACACACACACACATCCACTCTCACACAACCAACCACAGTCGGATTGTGAATAGCCTTGAGATGACAAAATTTC
>CAAKHF010024326.1:0-12649 GCA_901007745.1 Hippocampus kuda | reverse complement strand
GGAGTGATGTCTCGTAGACTGGCGAGTGATGTCTCGTAGAGTGCTACTGCCCTCTAGTGGCTGAATATTATTACTCATTTAGTGAATGCTATTACTCATTTAGCCACTAGAGGGCAGCAGAACTCCATGAGACATCACTCGCCAGTCTACAAGACCTCACTCCGTGCGACACGTGTCCCATTGCGCACAACCAGCGGGCCAGACGGCACTGGTTTTATGACAGAGGCCGAGGGCCGGATGAAATTCGACCGCGGGCCGGATTTGGCCCGCGGGCCGGACTTTGGACATGGCTGGCTTAAGAAGTTGAAGGTCCAGGAGAAGAAGATGAGGGTTGACGAGTATCTTCCTTGGAGGGTGTAATAGAAACTGGCCGAAAGAAGCGATCTAACGACGATTGCACAGTTTTCTTCTTTTTCTCATCATAAATGATGCAGTAGCACTGTATAGCATCATTCATTTGATTTGCAACCTTTGTGCAACGTTCAACATTTGGGTCTTGCTGCTCGAAGAGTGCGATGGCTTTCTCTACGAGCGAAAACCCTTCGGCCAAGAGTTCCGTCTCGGACTTCTTCATGGGGACAGGCGTTTCCTCCTCCTTCTCCTCCTCTCACAGCGCCTCACGTCGGTATTAGCGGCAGAAAGAAGCACTACAGTACCTGTACTCGGAAAAGGCGCACAATACAAAATCTAACTTTTTTTTTCTTTTTCGACATACCCGAAAAAAATGTTCGTATGTACCGTTGTTCGCAACTCGGACGTTCGTAAGTTGGGGAGCGTCTGTACTTGTGTAAAATCTTGAAGTGAATGTAAAATCATCAAAATAGAAAGTATGTTCAATGACTTTTCCAAGAGCTTTCTATGATCCTTTCTGATATTGTTTTCGTAGAAACAATTCTCAAATATTCTAGTTTACAGGTTAAGTTCTGCCCACATTTGAGCAATGTTGATTTGCGAGGCCCACCGTGAAGGTAACTTGAGCAGGGTACAGTATTTTGTTCTCATGTGATACACCCAGGACGTACAACTAACACGGTAATTTCGTTTTGCAAATGTGCAAGTGACTTTCGATTTCTCCAATAAGTGTCAAGCAAGTAAAACTACCTTATGGCCATGCTTGCATGTTTGTCCTTCTTTACAACAGGGCCTCCACTAAATTTAGCTGCACACAAATTTATTATTTTCATTCCGCATTTACTGTGGTCACGTTATCATTTTAGTTTGCTTTCTTGTTCATGCTTTTAAATTCATTCAAGCTATTATTGTCATGCATTTCAGCTCTTGAATGTCATTGTTGATTGTATTTGTGGCTTGTGTGTCTGTCTTGCTGGCTGCACCACAAATTGCCCCATTGGGTCAATAAAGAACTGTTGAATCTTAACTCACGTGAACATGGGTGATAACCCACCTCAAGAAGTCAATGAAATTGTGTCCAAGTTATTTTTTTTAATGCTCAGAAAACTAATAAAACCCCCAAATTAACTATCTCCAAAAATTTGAATACTACTTAAGACAATACAAAGAAAGATTTTAGAGATGTTGCCCAACCAAAAAGTATAAACATGAAAAGCATGTACATGTACAGCACAGAATAGTTAGGGCTTCTTTTGCCTCAATTACTGGAGCAATGCGACATAGCATGGAGTCGATCAGTGTGTGGCACTGCTCAGGTGTTGTGAGAGCTCAGGTTGCTCTGATAGTGACCATCAGCCCCTCTGTATTGCTGGGTCTGGCGTATCACATCTTCCTCTTATGAATACCTTATCGATTTTCTCTGTGCTTAAGGTCAGGCGAGTTTGCTGGCCAGTCAGGAACAGGAATACCATGGTCCTTACACCAGATCCTGATAGCTTGGGCACTGTGCGCAGGCGCCAAGTCATGTCGTAAAATGAAATATCTCCATAAAACTGGTCAGCAGCAGGAAGCAGGAAGCGCTCTAAAATGTCCTGGTAGATGGCTGCGTTGACCTTGGACTTGGAAACACAAAGGACCAACACCCGCAAATGCATCAAACCATGACTGACTCTGGAAATTTGACACTGGACCTCAGTGTGGATTCTGTGACTCCCCTCGCTTCCTCCAGAATCTGGGACCCTGGTTGCCAAAGGAAATGCAAAATTGGCTTTCATCAGAGAACATGATCACTGAGCAGCAGTCCAGTCCTATTTGTCTTTAGGCCGGCCGGGTGAGACGCTTCTGGCGTGATTTGTTGTTCAAGAGTGCCTTGACACAAGGAATACGACAGCGGAATCACATGTCTCCACATACGATTTTAACAATATTCAAATTTTCAAAGATCGTGCATTGTCTAATAAGTCAGTTCCACCCAATTAAAAATACATCTAGTTCTGCTGTCTTCATTCTATGGAAGACTATACACATTTTATAAGAACATTGAAGTGTAAGCCAAATAGCATTGTTGCTAGCTGAAAGATGAGAGGTCAATCTTTTAAAACAAGCCTTGTTTTTAAATGTCTTTGAATAAATCATCATTGAACCAAAATAGACCCTTGAATGTATTTTGGGTAATTCCCTCCTCTTGTATTTTGGTTGACATGAAAAAAAGTGGCTTAATTCAATCAATTAATTACATGCAGCAAATGAGCCAAACAGCATCTTATCAGAAGCATTTTAATTGTCAAAATAAATACCCCATTACATGCATGGTCAAACACATTAAAGTACTATGTGAAGTCTAAAAATGTGTAAAAACCTATGGCACTCACAGCAGCTTTTATGGAGTCGGGATTCACACACATGGAAAAAAAAAAAAAAGCAAAATCAAGACACTTGTCACCTCTACCAAGCTCGAGTAGGTCAGTCAATCAGAGGTTCACATAGCAAAGCTACATCCATCCTACATCAAGGCTGGCATTTTCACCAGAGCTGAAAACTGAGGTAAATTTTTCAGGTTAGGGGGGTGGTGTCAGTTTGTGAGGATCTTGGAGGGGACCTGAGCCCACTTTGGGTTGATTGTGTCAAAGTGAACTGTATACTTGGTTTGGTTAGAGTCACATCCAGGATGACACAAATCCCTGATGAGAAGCGTTTGTCCATGTTTCAGCACTCTTCATGAACAGACGCCAGACTTCCATGCACGTTTTCCGGAACCTTTTCTAACCCCATTAAGCAGGGATAATAAATGTCTCTTTGGTGTGTTCAAATGGGACAGAGTTGGACCAGAAATCATCCCCACTCTCCCTGAACTAAGTCACGGATTGAGAGTTGACTGGCGGTAGAGTCCTTGGAGACGAACGCTCTCGGAGGGCCTGTGTGAGCAGGGTGCAGCCATCTGACACAGCGCAGGCGGAGTTCCGTAGCCGTTCCCGGTAGTCTGCCATTTTAGAGCTGCTCTCAGGGTGCTGGGCAACATCCCTGAGTCCCTGGGTGAGGAGGACACAGGCTGAAACCACACTCATAGCGCCTCCTAAAACTGCAGTCTGCACACCTTTCCCTTCAGTGGAAATACTCGCAGCCCTCCCCAGGAACTGCGGCTCTGTGGCAAAGCCGACCAGCGCATTGACTGCTTGGACCAGCGCGGCACTGAAGAGGACGCAACGATTCCTGGTTAGTTCGCTGGGCTGAGTTTTGACCTCTTTTACACAAGCCAGGAAGGCAGTGCCGCTTGTGCTCATGCTCTTGACGCTCAGTTTGAACTGCTCCTTTCCAAAGCGGTCCCTGGACCTTTCGCTGGCCAGTGACGAGATGTCCGTCAGAGTCTTGAGGTTGGTGGAGATGTTCTGGGAGAGCTCGAGGAGGAGCTGGGGAGTAAGATCCAGCAGGGGTGTGACTCGGAGGACGCTGCAGCTTTGGTCGACCTCGTGCCGACAACGGGTCACTTTGTAACGGTCCACAAGGCCAGGCAAGCAAGGCTGTGAGCCGGTGGTCTCTACTGCTGCCAGATATGCAGCATGGGCAGAGCACTCAGTCAAAGAAACCACTAGATCAGCCATCTCCAACAGGCGATCCCCCACCTCTGTGAATCGGCCCATGTTGAGTTGGCTTTGTATGTCATGGGTTAGAATAGAGAGCTCTTTGGTCCGTGCGATGACCGTGTCACGACACTGGTCAAAGGTGTCGGCCAGTGCCACCCCCTCAGAAGTCATGACTGGCCTGGTCTCACTGGACAGCAGGAGGAGGTCGGCCACCAGCTGCATCTTGGCCTTACATGTGTCACAGATGGACGAAAGGCGCTTTCTCTGCTGAAGACTGCCACTAGGTGTGCTGGCGGATCCCTCACTAGCAGATTTGCCCGAGCCACCACTAGCCATAATAAGGAGGGGAGTTGGGGTGGGGGTGGTCAAACTGCTCTTTTTGACAGGGTTATTTATAGTTTTCTGCTGTTGCTGCCACTGCAAACTGCATTGCTCTGTTTTAGAAGTTTCCTTATCAAGCCAATGCTCACTGCAGTGTAAAATCACAAAGAAAAAAAAACAACTGGCCAAAAGTCTTCCTTGAATTCTTTCACAATATCGCAAATCAACCGTACATGATATGCCGATTCACTGAAGTTATACTGTTATTGTAAACACTAGTGAAAAGCAAAAATAAATTTACTGCATTACTTAAATGAGCATTCCCGTTGTCCCCCAGTTATTTACTAATACAGGTGTATTATTGCTTATGCTGACCCATGAATATAAATGCCCTGAATTAAAGATGCAAGTAACACAAAAGTCTCAGGCTAACAGAACAATTCACAGGTAGAATTTAAAATGAAATCACAAATTGCAGTGCCAACTAAATGTCTTCCGATAGGCAAAGTGCAGACTGAAAATGGTCCAATATTCAATTTACATGGAAAAAAAAACAAACAAACAAACAAACCCGCTTTAAATTGGGAAAACGCTTCTGAGACGTTTAGTAAGATGAAAGATTACATCGATTTATCTGAGACGATTGACAAGAAACACACTTTTGAAATAACTAACTGAAGTCTCTTTCGTTGAACTCAATAGGATATGATCTTATGTTCACTCGAATAAGGGCGGATCGAGAACAGCATCTTGCCCGACTGGTTCCCGGTAAGTTTGACCGGTCTGGCGTACTCATGCTGGTTACAGATGGGGCGCCACCCGGGCAGCACTTCTGGTCAGCAAGAAGAGGTGGCTTTCCCTCCAGCGCCATCGTTTCATGAATCCCGCTGGGGGAGGAAGAAAAAAAAAGACAATCCTCTCGATTAAAGTCCATCCACGCCGACCCCACGATCCAGTTTCAACCTCGTCTTCTTCAAACACAAGCCCGGGTGACACGCTAGCGGTCGCTTCGACTCCATATGCATCGTCCGTATGTCCACCTCTTCCTCGGCGTTCTAACCCGGGACCAGAGCGTGTGAAACCCAGCATAGACTCTGTGACCACTCGCTTTTTATATCCATACCGCTGGGTGATCGTCCCACATTTAATCCACTTGTGAGAAAAAGCGGCGGTGTCCCCAAAAATTAAAAATGAATTTGGAAGAAGTGGCCGTTATTCCCAGAGATTCAAAGTGGCGTTGCGCGCTCCCGCTGCAGTACTATGAGGAAGCGGGGAGGGTGTGGTCGCGCTGAGCGGCCGCTGAAGTGAGCCAACTTGTAGCAACACACTGACACAAGAAACCATTCGCGTACGACGAACCACCCTCCATTTTGGGGAACTCGACAGCCCCAGATAAACGGACTATAAGCGGGTGATCGGAGGACCACGGTCCGTGAAATTTTGCGACGACTTTGCACATGCTATGAAACTCCTCGTAGTTCTGCCATGAGACATCCCCGAGTCAAGTGTACCACCAACCCAGCGAGCCAACACATACCGGAAATTTCAAAAATAAAAGCACACAATGTTCTCGTGTGTGGAAATCTTAATGACATTTCATATACAACTCTCACGCTTGTATGATTTAGCACAAATGAAAATGTACGAGGGCGGCCCGGTAGTCCAGTGGTTAGCACGTCGACTTCACAGTGCAGAGGTACCGGGTTTGATTCCAGCTCCGGCCTCCCTGTGTGGAGTTTGCATGTTCTCCCCGGGCCTGCGTGGGTTTTCTCCGGGTGCTCCGGTTTCCTCCCACATTCCAAAAACATGCATGGCAGGTGGATTGAACACTCTAAATTGTCCCTAGGTGTGAGTGTGAGCGTGCATGGTTGTTTGTCTCTGTGTGCCCTGCGATTGGCTGGCAACCAATTCAGGGTGTCCCCCGCCTACTGCCCGAAGACAGCTGGGATAGGCTCCAGCACCCCCCGCGACCCTAGTGAGGATGAAGCGGTTCGGAAGATGTATGAATGAATGAAAAATGTACGAGCGCAGCTATTTGGTTCCACACGTTTTCGGTTATTATGGTCCACCTTTGTGTACATTTAACAAATTCATTAATCTAAAAGCTGATTTTGTAGAGTCATTTTGATGTTGTCCATTGATGTTGGACAGTGTATTTGAATGTTAGCGAAGGTATGTAAAAGTTGTTTCTTGTATTTCTCGAGCAACTTTTAACACGGTTTACTATTTGGAACATCTACTCCAAATTTACTTCCCTCCATCTTGTTTACCTTTTGGAGTTGTGGCCAAAATGTTCAGCCTTGTTTTCATCGCTCAATATGACATTTTCCCATATTTGTTTGGGATATTTATTTGTGTATTTATGTCACATTACTTGGTAACATAAATGTTACGGTATATGTAGGGCGAGTTAGTCATTTTTGTCAGAAGACCACCTACTGGCCAAGTAGGAGGTATGGGACTCCAGCACAGGATGAAAGCTTGCTGATTTCTTCTTCTTCTTAACTAAAAACTTCACAGCTATAATATATCTGAAATAATAATTGCAGCAAAGGGACATTAGAGATAATGTGTTTGTGCTGTCAATCAGTGTTGGGCAGTAGCACAGTTACAATTAGCGGCAGTTTCTAAACCTTATGTCTATTGTTTGTTTTTATGTTACATTACGCACACCTATCATCAGGCTGGTGGTGCCTGCAAATTATGCAGACAGGTATGGAAAGAACAGAACTCGAGAAAATGGAGGAGAGGTCAGAAGTGTGTTCATCAATCCCCATAGGCATAATGCAATCCGAATAAAAGGCTCATTCCAACATCCAACACGAACTAAAAGACACATACATATTCTGGTACTGTACAGACTGTCCTGAATATAACATAACAATCTCCAGGGATCAAATATAGTAGTCATTATGACTCAATCAGCCAAAAACTAAATAAAACAAAACAAAACGTTTGTTATTTATTTATTGCGATTATGACTGTAAATTAGAACGGACTAGTATAGCTTTGGCTATATAGGCACGCCCGAATTGAGGACAAAGGTGGCTTTTAAAAATGTTTGAAAAATTAACAATTTTTCAAAAGTGCTTCCTGAGACTTAAAAAAAAAAAACGGAAAATAAACCATTACGTATCTTATATGATTACATGCAGCTCAACCAGGAACGTAACACATTTTTTGAGATGTTTTACTCTGTGTGTGGCACAAACCTGTTCGTAACAGGCACTTTATAAACCATACTTAAAAATATTGCTAAATAATTTAAAATTGTATTAAGATAATCGCATTTGATATAAGTGTGTGCAATTGTCCCACGGTGATAAATAAAGTTTTCTGAATCTGAATGTCTGGATAGATATGCAGTACGTACTGCATGGAGAGTACAGTACAGTACTGTATTTGTATAACGACATTAAGGTTTTTATTTTGAAAATCCCTCAACCAATGTGTGGTTTCCTGTTAATTTTTTTTTCACTGTTGAGACGCGCCCTCTCGTCTTGTGACCGGCAAAGGAGCCAGCCAATCAGGTGGGAGCATCTGTAAACATGGCGTCTGACTTTCGGTGGAAATGTTTAGCGCTCCTCTTTTGTACTTGTTTGCTTTGTTCTTTAGCCACTGGCAACAAAGATAAGCCCAAGAAAAAGAAAGACATAAGAGATTACAATGATGCAGATATGGCTCGTCTTCTTGAGCAGTGGGAGGTACAGAAAATTACTGCTTTTCATTCAGTCGATCTGGTTAACCTGGCCGTTAGCTAGCTTACATGTGTCCAAGTATCCAAATGTCAAGTTCTTCAGAATTTCGACACGATTACGTCGTCCTCAGATTTGTGTGTGAATTTGCTGCTGCTGGATGTCTGTCACAGGATTTCGTTGTCATTTACAAGTACTGTATTGGTGGGGTCGTGTTTCCTAAGTTTATTTGAAGTGGCTTTGTCTTTTAACCTCCTGTCCCACTGAGCTGTGAACAATTGCCAGTTTTTTAAAAGGCAGCAAATGGTGCGTTCACGCGTTCGTTTAGTGTCGCAAATGTTTTAGTATATATAAATATTTTTGTCACCGGGAAATTTTGGACATGCTCAAAATTCGCTTGCGACATGACATGTACAGGTGAACATCCGCCAAATGTCTGACGACATTAATATTTGTGGGGCTTTAGCTTTCTGTACGGCCACTTGCATTCAAGGCTTCCTCGGCAAGTACACAAAGGTTTTGAATTTGATTTGAAACATTTACAGGTCTGTAGAAGTGTGGACATTTGAAACGATTGTATGGAAAAATAATAATGTTTCCCAGACAGTTGCGACTTCTTTCTTTCTTGCCTTCTTTCTTTCTATCTTGCATTTTTTGGTTTATTTGTTTTTTTTTGCCCCTTTCTTGTTTCTTTATTTTGTTTTCCTTCTTTTTTTTTTGACAAACAACGTGAACATCTAATAACATACATAGATATCCACGTTTTTTTATTTATTTGCGCTTGTGTGCGATGTTTCTCTGTACAGCATTGCCAGCCTGAGAATTGACATCATCTGGCACATATAAATATTCAGAATATATATGTAGAAATAAAAATGGATTTCATCATCATCGCTGTGGTTATGATTTACCAATGTGAAACTACAAAGCCAATTATCTGGAGTACTGAATAACAATTACATTCCTTTAGAAAGTAGTAGGAATGTAATGAGTCTTCATTTTCAATCCCTCAACCGTTGCAAGCCAGAGGAAATAGTTTTTCTCAAAGGCTCTGTTTTGACATACACATCTATTTACTGAAAGTGTTTTTTAACAGAAAAGTCTGGAAAAAGTATAAAATCTTAATCTCAACTGTGTAGGTATTAGTTGAATGTAAATTTAATGTTAGCACTGACAGAGTCACCGCCAACCGTCATACACATGTACAAATGAGTGAACTGCAGTATGACAACGCTTTCCAGTTGTTTTTGTGTGTGACACTTCTCCTCTCATGTACCTAGAAAGATGACGACATTGAGGAAGGTGATCTTCCAGAGCACCGACGAGCTCCTCCTCCCATCGACTTCTCCAAGATTGACCAGTCCAAGCCCGAAGACTTGCTGAAGATGTCGAAGAAGGGTCGCACCCTGATGGTCTTTGCTACAGTGTCAGGGGAACCCACTGAGAAGGAGACAGAGGAGATCACGGGCCTGTGGCAGGGCAGCCTCTTCAATGCAAATTATGACATTCAAAGGTATCAAAACCAGCATGTTTGACTTCCTCCAATTTGGACCACAATGGTATTCATAAGCTTTCCGTTTTCTTTCCCTTCTTTACTGGAAGGCTTCAACTTTTATTTTTTGCTTTTTGAAAATATGACACCACACCTTATTCTCCGTTTCCCCGTGCAGATTTGTGGTGGGCTCCAACCGGGTGATCTTCATGTTGCGAGATGGCAGCTTAGCGTGGGAAGTCAAAGATTTCCTGCTGACCCAGGAGCGCTGCTTGGACGTCACTGTGGAAGGGCAAGTGTTCCCTGGGAAAGCTGCCAAGGAGAGCGATGGCAAGCACAAGCAGGGGAATGAAGTGAACACCAAGAAGAAGAGCAAAAAGAAGACAGAGGGCTCGCAGGTAGATTTGGAAGGGAACAGAGCCCGCCTTGCGAATCGGGAGCTATGATGGAGTGGCAGAGTTGCCTTTTGATTTGTTGGAGAGGCTGCAGGACCACATGAGCAGTTTGCAGTCGAACGTCATTTCTCTTTGATTTAATAAATCATTTCTGGGTTGATTCCTTTCGCTGCTGAGCACTCCCATTAGTGTTTTGTTAATCAAGATATACTGTGTGGCATATACGCTCTTCGTGTGATTGGATCCCAACGGTACTCACGGAGAGCACAGTCTTGTAATGCGTGTGTTAGGTGTTCATCAACATACATGCATGTCATAAATGTGACCGACAACACAAGGACTTCGTTCATGTCCAGATGCACTTCAAGCTGTTAAAAAGAAAGAAAAAAAGAGCTTCTACATTTCTTCTTGATTTTCACTCAATATGAAAATAAATGTGTTTTTATACAACAGTTCTGTATTTTTTTTCGTTTATATTTCATTGCATACACTGACTAAATGTGTTGTTTTTTATTGTTTCTTTCTTCCTCCATTTGCCTCTTTTGGTTTTTGGGTCCAAGCGGTCACTTGTTGACGCTATCTGGATTTCTCTCCCTTGCGATATTTCACCTGCAATGGTGAGGCCGTCATCTTCTCAGCAAAGAATGCCTCCCAAAAAGGAATTGGTGAGAGCCTCGAAGGTGAAGTAAAGGTAGAGGACCAAATAGGAAGATTTTTAACCACTTCTTCCATTGATAATTACGAGGGCCATTTAATGAATAAGGTGAAGTTTTCGGTATACGGACTTCTAATACAGATTAAAAACCTGTGTGTGTGCGTGTATGCATGCATGTATGTACCATTAACCAGCCGATGAATCGGTTTATCAGAGTTATTCTGCCAAACATCGGAAACGTTATCTGGCCCTAATGACAATTTCGGACATAATATAAAATCGATAGTCTTGTGAGATTTTTGTGGAAAATACCCTATACAGGTGGTAACTTTTGTTAATAGTTATGTAACATTGCATTGCAATTGTGACAAGTCATAAAAACTGTGAGCCAATTGTGTGCCAATATGAAGTGAGCATCTGGCTCTTCTCTCCCTCCGGGGAATCCACAACCTTGAGATGAAAAACAGGCCGCTCGGGAAACAGCAGCTGCCATCAGAAGGACAGACAGTTTGCTCTTAGGACAAGAGACGCAGCAGGAGTGCATGAGCGTGTTTAAAATGTTTTTAAGGAAGAATATCACTCCATTTATTTTCTTTATTGCGCGGGAGCTTATCCCATTGAAGCTGAGTATAATTTTGGGCAGGCGACACATACAGTAGCGAATTGGGTGTGTAAAATTTAATTTGGTTTGAAAATTAATAGTGCAATGGTTGATTAGAATATATTCGTGCCGACTTTCTCTGACTGATTGATTCGTTTTTTTAAGTTCCTCTTAATATGCAGTTTATAGTTTACAGTCATGAGTAATGCTCATGTATTTCATTCAAACGAATGTATTTGATTTTAAACTGTCCTCTATTACCACCTTGTGGACAAAATGAATACAATCCATAGTATCCGTCGAGATTTATTTTAATTACATATGCCACCCACATTCAATTATTTTACATATCGCAACCTTCTTAAAATGAGCACCCAAATAACATTTTGGATTGAAAAGGGTTTAAATATCTCCTCATGATGGTTTCAGTACTTGGTTCAGTTTTTTTTTTTTTTTGTCGAAAAAAGTACCCTAGAGGAGCGATTCCATGAGTTGTTGGTAGAGATTGAAACCTAATATTTGGTCACAAATTTGCACATACTTTTTTAAACGCATGAGAAGAAATGTGAATTTTCATCTCGATAAGAGTTCAACTTCCCTTGCAAGATGGTCACATAAAGGTGATCCAACCATTGTGGCAGGTTCGGTTCATCAGTGTGTTTTGCACTGAATCTTTGAAAAGTACACAGTAAGACCCAGGATATACTGTATATCCTACCTCTGCTTTAGTTGCAGGGCCAAGTGTTACATGGTTACAGATAGATTAATTACATATCAAATATTTTATCTACTCTTTTGGTCATGACGTGACAGCTAAACGGCTAAGGGCGGACGGTACAGTCTGATATTCTACCATGTCAAAGCCAAAAAGCCAGCAGAACTGCATTGCGTTTTGCTGGATGGACAGATTTACGTTGTTGAACGGAGTTAGCTTGACGCAGTGGGGTTGGCGGGGGGCGGGAAGTTATCCTCCCTACAACACACACACACACTGCGTTTCTCAAGCAGGAGCCACTCGCTTCTTGGCAACATCCTCGCTGAGGACCCGGTCGTCATGAACTAAATACTAAATTGGAGACTGTGTACTTGCCCCTTACCCCTCAGGTCAAGAGCTTGGGTGTCATCCTCGACAGCTCACTGTCTTTCCACTCCACATCAATAACATTACCCGGTCCGCATATTTCCACCTCCGTAACATCAACCGTCTTTGTCCCTCTCTCACCCCTCACACGACTGCTATTCTTGTTCACAGCCTCGTCACCTCCCGCATCAATTACTGCAATTCACTTCTTTTCGGCGTCCATCTTAAATTTCTCCATAAACTTTAACTTGTTCAGAATTTAGCAGCCCGGATCATTACGAGAACCCCCCTCCTTCCATCACATCACCCCCATCCTCCGACAGCTCCACTGGCTCCCTGTTAAACAAAGAATCAACTTCAAAATACTCCTTTGCACATTCGAAGCCATCCATAACCTTGCCCCCCCCCCCTATCTATCAGATCTTCTTCAGGTCTCTATCCCTTCTCGCTCACTCAGGTCTTCATCCTCCCTCCATC
>CAAKHF010024325.1:2054-13371 GCA_901007745.1 Hippocampus kuda | reverse complement strand
CAAAATAAAATCATTGGGCTTTCATTCTCCATTCTGCCAGTGTTGCCTGTATTAATGGTGAGATGACAAATGTTAAATATGAGATTTTATATTGCCTTGAGCCTTAAATAATAAGCAACAAAATCTTATAGTGCCTGAATACTTTTGTAAATAACTGAATATGTAGATATATATAATTATATTTAATAAAAACATTTTTATATATATATATATATATATATATATATGTGTGTGTGTATATGAAGATATCAGCAATGTGTAAAAAAGAAAAAGTTTAATGTTTAATAGTTCTTAAGGGTTTAAAAATTTCAAAATCAACTTTTTTATTTTACGAAAAGGAATCCAATTGGTATCCTTACAGTATATGTCTTTTTTTTTAATTTAATACAAACGATTTTGAATTTGAACCACCATTCCTATCACTAGAACCTGAAGCAGCACTGCTAAATTCTGCCTACCCAGCTGACCTCAGTTCTCACACCTGTTTCTAATAGCCGCCCTGCCAGAGGCTATTAGGATCCATCCACCTCCAGAAAAGACCTTTCTTCTGCAGATCCAAACCCAACTGCACGCTGGTTATCCAGTCCCACTGATTAATCACATCAAGATGGACGGGTCGGGCTTGTGACGGTGCGTAGGTGTATGAGAACACGTGTTGTCCTGGTGACCGCCTTTGCTCTTTTAGGCATGTGTACAACACAAAGAGGGCAAAAGGTTGTTCACGTTCGTAACCTCGATTCTTTATTTACACCATGTTATTTTGCTGGGATACATCATAGTATGTATACATGGTTTCTACCATGCTTGGATAGTTAGATATTCATTTGATATTTGCTGCCGCATAAAGTTACACATGTTCAGACATTTTGGCTCATTTTCACGCTCTTTGAAGAGCCCTGTCCGGGGTTTGCAGCAAGATTATTGGATGAGACTGATTGGTCAACCCCCTGTGGACCAAAATTGGAAACGCCGGCTGCTGTAATCATAGCATAACAGAAAACGACATTGCCCTGCAAATTCTGATTTGTTGGAGGTTGACTGCAAGACTTTCATAACAGTAATGTGAAATGAAAAGACCCTCTCATGACTCAACAAGTGAATATTCTTTAAAGGGCAAAAACTCTGAGTAGGACTCTCAAGCCTTGTTGGAGCTTTAATTTTCCGTGATGTGAGCTGACTCTCCTGAATAACTATGTCACAGTCTTGGGTGAATTACTTTTCAGTGGCAATCAGACGTGCACAATTATCCCCAAACCTGAGAATGGAGTGGGATTGCACCGTAACAAGCAAAACAGCAGCTACACTATATAGACACAATTCTATTTACATGAATGATAAGTGAAAATGAAAGAAAATGCGTGGTTGTCTTTGCCCATTCATTCAGACCTCATAATCTTCCTATAGGTGGTTGATATAGTTGAATTCAGCGCTCTGTGTGGGCAGGTAAAGGTCATTTTTTTTAAACATTTGCTTTGTGTATTGGGCCAAGGTCATGCTGGAAGAGAAAAAGGCCTTAGGATGTGAACTGAACAAAATGGCTGACGAAGTATGACGATTCAGGAGGGACAACAGGTTTATCTCAACTCCTGATTGATGTCATTCTACAACACAGAAGTGTTCCTGACGCTCAAGAGTCCATGGGGCAAAGTAATAGGTTATACAATCGCTGTACTATTGGTATGACTTGAGTCAGAAAAAAACTGTCTGCTTGGTAGGACAATGAGTAGTCCGCATGTTGTGACTTCATCGAAAACAATCTTGTGGCTCCCAAGCCGTCACAAGAGTTTGAAGCACTGGGGGCTATTTTAGCTTGTCTACAAAAATATCTGTTATGCTAACACTGTGACTTTGCTGAAAAATACAAATAGAAATAACTGAAAGCATGTATCAGCTGATCTTCGTTTCAAGACAAAGATCAGTCGAGCAAACACAAGTTGGTTGTGTGAACCATGTCAAACAAATGAAGTGTGGTGAAAGAAAAAGAACAAAACATATGAAGTGAAGTCTATTGACCTTACTTTGTCCATATTGGCCATACTGGTAGGACGCCATGTGATCAATCGTGTAGCTCTGCGAGCTGTAGGAGGCAGGGCAGTAGGACTGGGAGCTGGGCAGGGAAGGCAGAGCTGACATGGAGGGAACACTGGTGAGACCCTCCAGACCTTTGAAGTGATCCATGCGTTGGCTGCAACTGGCGGCCATGCTGGCAGGTGGTTCAAGACCTCCAGTTAGAGGTGAGATGGCGTAGTCGCTTTGCGGCTGATGGGGAACCCCGCCGTGATTCAGCAGACCCATCACCTATTGGAAAGACAGATGAAAGGACAGGACACGGTTTTGAGAATAACACCAGTCTAATCTGTGAATATTGTGTTCATCATGCGTGGTTTCATTTTTTTCATTTTGCAAAAGTTGCCAAGTTCAGATACACTCAAAACACACTGTGATCAAATATCTTATCACACGATTGTGTACGTGTATTGTTTTGAAATCAATTAAAGAAAAATAATTCCAGGTGAAATCCTCAATTGATTATGTCGTGAAATTCATTGAGAACAAAAAACAACAATAATGAAAGAATCATCAATGGAGACCCGAATCATTATCTTCCTGAGGGCTGGATCATACTCAAAGTGGACAAATGACATTTCCGGGCCCTCCAACTTGTGTTAAGACACTTCACAAGAGCTCGATTGTGTGTCTTCAATTGCCTGTGTGCACTCCCTATAATATGCATGCAAAAACAAGTCCAAGATGCTGTCGGCAAGTGCTCTCATGAGCCTTGCTTTTTTTGTTGTTGTTTTTGTGTTTTGTTTTGTCGCTTTGTGTTTGTTGGTGCGTCGTGAGGACTGGATGCGGATTGTTTTTCAGCATTTTTTTGGCCATGACATTCATCAAGGAGGAGACTCGGTGCTTGGTGGTTGCGCCTTCTCGGCAGCAGGGGTATACCAGCACTGTTTTTGATTGGGAGGGATGTCGGTGCCATTTGACTGCCATTGCTGGATAGCTCTGGGGCGCTTGTGTTTTTTTGCGCCTGTCATGGGCAGCATTTTACACAGCCCCGCTTTGTTCAGCTGAGAGATCGGTGCTGTTGGACGGTCCGCAGCTGAATGGATGCAACACTTGAGGAACAGACGATGAGAAGAAAGGAGCATCAGCGAAGAGCGCCGATGCGAATGTGGAACTGGGAGTCGCGGCTTGGAGTTGAAGCGGATTATGTGGGACAGGAGATGTGAGCCAATCTTTTTTCGTCAATGGACGCTACAGCTTCGTGTTTGCTTTCAAAACTTAGCTGGTAGCAGACGTGTGCACATTTTTCAGCATGACGTCTCTGATCAACGGGTGAAAGGACATTTTGATCCTCTCCTCTTTCATCTATACCTACTTCAGACAACAAAAATTATTTGCAGGAAAAGTGATTAAGATTGCACGACTGTCTGTGTCTTGTGTTGTGTTGCGTTATTTTGTTATTTTGACTTCAAGATGGCGCCGCGAGAGTGGCTGCCTTTCCAGCAGCTCCTATATTTTGTTCTTCTCCTTCTTCCTTTCATAACTTTGCTGCTGTGAATTGGGAATTTCTCCATTGCGAGACTAAAAAGGATTTCTCATCTTAACTTATCTTATCTTTGTTCCTGTGGAGATGACAAGCAGTCTGTTGGGGAATGTCTTCCCTGACCTGGTCCAGGATATCAGTCAGGGGTCTAATTGACTCTCAGAAAGCATACTAACTCAGCTCCAGAGACTGAAAATTAACTCATTTGTTTGACAGCTCCAAGTATTCTATAAATCCACTGCTCCAAAAATATCACAGTAAAAGATAATTTATCTCTCATATAGTCTGATCTCAAAAGAAAAACATCAGCAAGCTTCACTTTACTAAAATCTCAGAATACATTCGCAGCTTGAGAAAAGCATTAGCTCTTGACCTGGTCTTTATTAGCGACACAATAATCGAATTTGGAAGACTATTCTTTGGCCAGCAAAGCACGGAAAAGAGCTGCAGGGCAAAAAGGTTCAACTGGTGTCCAAATGGGAATGATAGCACCGACCCCCTCAGAAGCGCGCTTAACATTGCAGTAAAAATCGGTAACCTCTTAATGAGAAATTGAGGCTGTGCTCCTCACCTTTTAATGACAGGGTAACTAAAGCTGCAATCTCTAAATGTATCATATCCACCCTACATCTGATCAGAGCAAAGGCTGGAGGCTCCTCGAGTCATCCTAATAAGAAGCAGGTATGCAGCACTATGTGTCCTCCTGGCCCTATAAGTGACATATTTTTCTACATCCACTCACACACATGGTACTGCTTAAATCATTTCCAAGTAGGAGAGGAGGGACGGGTCCATGTTGACTTGGAGAGAGGAGCGGTGTTTCCTCTCATACCCTGTAACATTTTCCTCAGAACAAAATGAAATTGTATTTGGAAGGTTTGGTGGAGAAGAATAGAAAAAGAGCAGGAACCGGTGCCAAAAATATGTTGTAGGATCCAATAACCCACCGCTGCTCTCGCTGCAAAGTTGCACTCTAATGACGTTAATGCTTTTGTTATATCCCTGCTTGACCCATCAGGCATCTTTCTTTCCCAGAGCCTCTCCCTGCCTCGTGAGAGGGCTGCTGACTTGCCATTCTTGGGTGTGTCATATAGGAACACTGCCATTGCCAGAGGCCTGAATCAGCGTAACTGCGAGTCCACAGAGAAAAAAATGTCGGGACAAGGGGGAAAAACATCTGAGATTAAATATTGCATCCTCGACATTTGAAACATATAAATAAATAAATAAATAAAAACTCTGCTATCACTGGAGAAAAATCAAAAGAGGTATTTTAAGAATGCAATCACAGGACTTCCCTCGAGGCACAGGGTCCAGTGGTTGCTATGTTGTGTTTGCACACATCTGAGGCTATCGTTTTATACCCAATATTGTTATACTGTATGTTTCGGATTATATGTTATGTGTATGCAGATAAGTGCATATTAATGTGCGACATCCACTGTTCATGGGGATTTTCCCTTAAAGGAATGATGCATAAGGAAGCCACTGACAAAGCAGTAACTTTTTGGTTCACTCATTTCATGCCAATCTGTTTCCTTGACAGCCTGAGGCACAGGGCACCGCTGCCTCACACAGTGGTGAAAGGGCAACGCCGTCAGGAACACAATCATTAAAGGAGTGTCAAAGTCAGACATGACAGATGTTTCCTCACCTGCGGGGAGAGCCCATTTCCAATGCCGGGGTTCATGGTACTGGCCGGGCCCCCGGGGCTCACAAAGCTTTCCGAGTATCCTGAGAAGGAGTGACGTCCGGAGGCAAGGCAGTAGGCAGAGTTTCCTTCACCTTGCCCTCCAGCACTGGGCACTTGGTGGCCCGACGACGGCGGCAGAGGCTGTGGTCGATGTAGAGTGCTGGGCGGCTCTAAGGTGAACAAGATTCACACGTTATGGTCTATCAAGAATTATTTGACAGATACAAATATCAATCTGTGTGGTGAGACCTCATGTGCGTACCTTGCGCTACGGAGGCAGACGCGTAGGTGCTGTCAGAGAGCTGGTAAGGAGTAAGGCTGGACATGGCTGAAGGTGGAAACCCCCCTGGGATCAGGTGATTAAAGGACAACAGCTGATTGGCCCCTGCTTGTTTCCGCCACCTGGCCCTTCGGTTGCTGAACCATACCTTTTAGTGGTGAGACATTGTTGGTGTATATGAGTGTGTGAAACACAATGCGCTGCATCCATATGAATACAATGAAGCAATGTAACTTTCTTTATGGAGCATAGGCAGGAAAATTGTGTTTATTCCAGAGGGAAAAAATGGTTAAAACTATTTTTGTTAAAAAGTTAAATATTAACAATTATTGTTGTTGTTGTGAAAAACGTCTAGAGAAAAAAAAATTCAGAATCATTGGAAAAATTCATCTGGAAATTTTGACTTGTATCTCTGATCAAAGTTAGCACAACAAACAAACAAATAAATAACCCATTTTTGATTTTGTATTTTTTGGGTGAAAAAATAATAATAATAACAATAATAATTTATAGAGAATAACGGGTAGGACTAGATACGTTTTCTACTACTTCCCCCTCCCTTTGAACATATAAACTGTACGGAACCAAGATATGTATTGATATTTTTTCACTGATTTTATTTTTTCATTTCTTTCATGTTGTGTTTATAAGTTCAATCAATCAATCAAAACACTGGATCTCATTAGATTGTACATGTATAACTAATGTGGTGGGCAATGTGTGAATGTGTCATCTCCTACTTGCACCCTGGCCTCAGTCAGTTTAGCCCTTTGGGCAAGCTCCTCCCTGGTGTAGATGTCGGGGTAGTGGGTCCTCTCAAAGGCTCTCTCCAGCTCCTCCAGCTGCTCTGCCGTGAAAGTGGTCCTACTGCGCCGCTGTTTCCTTTTCAGTGGCAGATCAGGTTCTGACTCCACGTCTGAACCCTCATCTGAGTGACTCGCTAATCAACAGGAGGGACAGAAAAAGAAAACACTCAACATTTTCCCCCCAACATCAAATACTTAAACAGGCAAATAAGTAAAACTATATTGAAGCATCTTTCTAACTAACTATCAAAATGTATTCCGTGAAGCAGTTTACAGTATCAGCATCAGTCATTAAGGAGTCACAATGGACAACTGACCTTGAAAAAAGACTCACCGAACAAAATAAAACAGAGTGATGTACTCGCATTTTGCAATTTGATTACATTACAATCCACACCCAACACACACATGCGCTGTCAAGTGATAGTTTTTCTTGTGGTCTTGTGGCCAAACAGACTTCCATTGAGGAGAATTATTGTGAGTGAATAATCCCTATGGAAGAAAATCCCATGGCTCCACAGGGGTACTGGTGGACTAAAAGCCACACAAAAGGCTAATTTGGATCTTGGGGCCATTCTTCTGTGGTGTGTGTGTGTGTGTGTGTGTGTGTGTGTGTGTGTGTGTGTGTGTGTGTGTGTGTGTGTGTGTGTGTGTGTGTGTGTGTGTGTGTGTGTGAGTGTGTGTGTGTTTGAGTGTGAGTGAGTGACAGAGAGAGAGAGAGAGAGAGAGAAAGAGAAGAGAGGAGAGGGAGTATGATCCACCAAAGAGGAGTATAATTATCAAAACTGCACATGTTCTCATTTTAATGCACGATGCGACTTTGTTTAGAGTAAACACACCCACCCACACACACACACACACACACACACACACACCCAAAATAATAAAATGTAACTATTTTTTTTTTCAGCAAGATGTGATGCTCAGCCTGACTGAGCAGCCGCTAGATTGTTGATCCCGATAAGCCATAAAAAATTCTCCTTGTTCCATTTACTTCAGATCTAAGTTAATTCAATTCTGATTTGTCTGCTGAAATCCAGCAATGTGTCTTCGTTTTGAACTTCCAACACGCTATTGGATCCCTTTTAAATTCACCAAGGCCTTTTGTGTTAGATCTAATTAATTCCCCCTCAGCACAGGCAATGATTTGTGTGCAACACTGTATTAGTTCCCCCTCAGAAACAACAATAAACAAGGGAGTCCAAACAGATGAGGGCCCCCTGCCTGAAAATGATCCTTGCACCCCCACCGGCAAGACATGCATTTAAGAGACAATAAGCAATATATTTTCAAAAGTCAGAGAAAGATAAATAGTGCCATTGTCAGAATATCTTGCAAATTTGCAGAACCATCATTGTGCACCCCATCCACACTAACTTTTTAATGGTGCCTAATCTAAAACAATAACTAAGCACATAAAGTCTGTTCACCTAACTGGGTCACCAAAAAAAAACATGACTAAACATAAAACATAGAAACAGCCTGTTGGAATTTGGGGTGTGGTTAACAGACTTCTGGAGTTTTGGACAGGTTGGCAAAAACAAGAGATAGGATCCTTTGTTGCCCCCTGCACACCCCAAGCCAGCCCCACCACACCACACACATACACACACACACACACACACACGCACGCACACACATTCTTGGTTCCTACAGCAGGGCCGCGTGGAATTCTTTTGGGCTCCCCCCGACTTTAGCAGCATGCACGTTCCTCAGCATTTCACAGGGATTTGGGCCCTGATAAACTGGAGGTAGCTGGGAAAATCCTTAATCATTTTGGAATTACCTATCAATTATAACTGCTACAATAGTTTCAAGAACATTTCAAAAGAACCGACAGAGTGGCAACAAATCTCACAATTTGCAGCAATTTACAATTTGATCTTCCGTGGATGGCTCGAGTTTGTTTCGCTCCGATGTGATGAATCGTTACATGGGCTCTACACTTTTTCACACTTTACGTTGCAATCTCAGGTACACGCACGGAGTTGAATTCAATCATTTTTTTCAATTTTGTCTGCCTCTGCGGGTATACTGTATCTCATCCTTTTCAAACAGGAAGAGAAAGAAAGCAGTTTTGATGATAAAATATATCTCCCCATGGATTTACTTAGTGTTTGTCTCTGTGTGTCCTGCAGTTGGCTGGCAACCAATTCAGGGTGTCCCCCGCCTACTGCCCGAAGATGGCTGGGATGGGCTCCAGCACCCCCCGCGACCCTAGTGAGGATGAAGCGGTTCGGAAGATGAATGAATGAATGAATGGATTTACTTAGTCATCATATGACAGACACAACATAAAAACGTCATGGCTGTTTTGACATTTCTTCCTGTCTTGTGCTTTCAAATATTGACTTTTTGAAACAGATGTAGCATCATCTTCTTCCTTTGCTGACCCACGCGGGGGCCCCAACTGTCTTCTTGTTGCAATCAGTTATCGACGGCAGTCTCAGAAGGACGGTTCTGATGTTCAATCCATTGTGCAAAAGGAATTTGGTCTCCAATCAAATAGTCTGAGCATTTTAACTGATGAAAATCTGGACAAAGTGAGAAAAGGGCGCTTTCAATTGATTTAATAATGTAGCTTTGGTTGTGAAATCTCTCTGCGCAGAAAGTCACAGTCACGTTGTGATGTTAATAAAATGAACATCTTCATTATTTGTGGCATAAATGGTAAGTCCCATCATAAAAGTTCAGGGAAAATACAACTTTGCCAACACAATGTTCACCCTCTTTAAACAAGCAATACCTACTCCACCCTGTCCTCTTTCTCTGAACTGTCTTGCTTTGTCTACCCCAATCGTTCTGTTCCACCCATATTTCTCTCTCGGGCTCTCTGGCCCTTTGTTGCTGCAAAAAGCTGAGCTCTTTGCCGGCGATTTCCACGCTCCATCTGTGGAATCCGTCATGGCTCCCTCAGCCCTTCACAGTAGAGGGTTGTCACCTGCCCCATGGGGGAGTGGGGTAGGGAAGGGGGTGCATAAAGAGGAATGGGGGTAGATGGGGGCGCAGCCAGGGGCATTTTAGCCCTCCCCCTCATAGAAAACTCTTTCCTCCAGAGGAAACTGTACGAGCACCTTTGGGGGTACATTGTGGGGTCTGTTGTTGCTGATGTACAGGGGATAGTGTGTCTGAGCATTTGCGTTGGTTTTTGGAAGCCGTTGTTGGAAAATGTAGCATATCCGATGAATGGGTTTCTCCTATCGCTCGCCTTTGAGTGGGAAAGTTAATGGGCTTCCCAAAACATCGTGCACCATGAAATAAGCGCATCGAGTCAACAAAAGCATGGCAATGTACTTCTACAAATATGAAAATACGATTAAAAAATGACATTCCAGAGGGCATAATATAATTAGCGATTGGTTAGCCATCATAAAACACACAAGTACGGCTCAAAACAATGTCACTCAGAATGTCACAAAGATTCAAAGGCGATATGTTTTAAACGTTTCTGTTCACAAACGTGTGTGCTAAATAATCTGCTAAAGGTCTGAGGTAAGGTAAATAAAAGCAACAGGTGATGTGGTTACATCGTGAAATTACTTTTTGGATTACCGTATTTTCTGGAGTATAAATCACAGTTTTTTTCATAGTTTGGCCAGGGGTGCGATTTATACTCTGGAGCGATTTATGTGTGAAATGGTTAACACATTGTACACATCACGTTATTTTCACGTTAAACCGCAAGAGGGTGCTCTCGGCCTGTGTTGATACTTTCCGCGTTGGCGGTAACTGAGAAAAACAACTGACGATGACTCTCACGTAAGCGACGTAGAAGAGGAAACGCTGCATCTTCTACCTCCGCTGTTGGCGGAGTTGTTTAAAAGTGACACCGAGCGTGAAGATTTCATTGGATTTCGTGATTTGGAGTGACGCTGATGGTTTGGTCAATTTGTTAGCATGTTATTTGTGCTATAGTTGTCTAAATAATTCTTAATATGTTACGTGAACATACCAGGCACATTCACAGTTCGTTGTTAAAGCGTCATGTAACGTTAGCCTGTTGTTCTCTAGTTTTAGTTTTATTTTAAATTTGCCTTTCAAGATGACATATATGATTTTGGTGTTGGATTTTATCAAGTAAATTTCCTCCAAAAATGTGATTTATACTCCAGTGCGACTTACATATGTTTTTTCCTTTTTAATTATGCATTTTTTGGCTGGTGCAATTTATAATCCGGAGCGACGTATAATCAAAAAAATACGGTAAATCTTGTCAAGAGATGGTATATCCTCCCAGTCCTGATCCATACTTGTTGCCATAAGTAAAGCTTGGTACAGGAGCTCGACAAACATACACCTAAACACCCTGCAATCATGCAAGCACATGACCATCTTTAAACATTTGCACAGCCTTCTCCCAATTGTGTTTCCATTTAATTGTGCCGGTCAATCTCAAGATGTCCGTTCTCTGGCTGCTGTTTATGACAGCCTCCTTACTCCCTTGTAGAGTGGTCAAGCACAAACGCAAACCCCAGATCTGATCACACAGTCAAACAGTATTGTCCAATCAATGTATCCGCTCAAACCAGCATATCACTGTTTGCCTCTTGAAAATGCTGCACTCTCAGCCCCAGTTAACCCTTGACTTCTGCTTTGTGTATGTTTAAACCGTTTTATACCAAAGGGGAAGGGGGGGCTGGCTTTGTTTTATTTTTCCAAAATCTGAAGAAAATATAATGCTTAAAAGGTTATCACTATCTTAGTGGAGACAACCCAAGGAGCTGAGGAGCGTTTCCTCAAAATAGGAGAAGCAGTTGGAGGGGGTGTGTCGATCGAGTTAGAGGAAAAAACAAAACTGTTTAATTTAACCAAACTGAAGCCCCGAGAGGCACAGCGCGTGGGACCCCAAGCAAAACAAACGTTCTGGAGCCAAGAGAACCCAAAGTGTCTTCTGCCACGTCACGCCAGGGAAAACCAGGAGGAACAAAGAGGATTTAGTTGGAACAGACTGTTGGGAAGACTTTAGTATCGTTGGTTGTTTGGAGGGG
>CAAKHF010024322.1:0-12967 GCA_901007745.1 Hippocampus kuda | reverse complement strand
GATGTGATGCCGTGTGACAGGCCTCAGATGCGCGCATCTACTATAGTTTTCCCACTACTTCCCCCCAAAAATACTCCACTCAGGGGATTAATGGTAAACGTCTGACACAGCTGCAGTTGAAATATTTTACTCGACTGCTCTTCATCTATATTGGATGCTCCATGTGCATGTGCATATGTGTGTGTAGGTGTGAATCAAACAGCTTTTGAGCTTACAAAAATAAGGATTAGTGGCTGTTTGACGTAAATAACGTTTTGGAAAATCCACTGGACTGCGGCTTGAGAAGTCATTCAAAGCCACTTTCTGTTCGATGCACACCACATTTGTATTGAAGAGGAAAAAAACATCTCCACCCAAAGAGTGCATGTATAATTGAAGTGACAAACGCGGTTTTGTAAATCACACTTTACCCACCAGGCCAGACAGTGAAGAGGATTGTTGTT
Organism: Hippocampus kuda; assembly: GCA_901007745.1. NCBI lineage: Eukaryota > Metazoa > Chordata > Actinopteri > Syngnathiformes > Syngnathidae > Hippocampus > Hippocampus kuda. Next base: position 12,524 of record CAAKHF010024322.1, on the reverse strand, counting down.
CACTTAAAAAGCACTGAAGAAACATTTGGTGTTCACGTATGTGACAGTTTATAGTTAAGCGTGTGAATACCACAACACACGATCAGACACTCATGTTTAACTAAAAGCAAACAATGTGCAGAACGTGGAAAGCATAGCATCACCGATTGATCACCAAATATGTTGTTTTTATTCATTTTCAGCTTCATTCATGTCATTTTCCAGAAGACTGAATGAAAGAATTGATTCAGTGTAGTTGTTCTAAATCTAAATACGAATACCTATAATATCCCACCTTTCAAAAACATGCATGTCACGGTAATTGATACTTCTAAATTATCCACAGGTGGGAAGATGAGTATAAATGGTTGTTTGTCTCGATGTGCCCTGCGATTGGCTTGCGAGCACTCCAGGTTGTATCCTGCCTCAGACCTAAAGTCAGCTGTTGTAGGCTCAAAATCACCAATGACTTGCCATTCAGCTGCTTGTTAGAGAGCTGCAAATTGTGCACAACGTACTTGGACATTTGCATTCAAATGTTTATTTTTTATGTATTGAGGTGGAGGTGAAAAATACTTGAAGCCAGCCTTCCCTTTTCCACTGCATTCTGTTGACGAGTGACTGTGCTGCACATTTACAGGAGTGAATGTTTAAAAAAAAAAAAAAAAAAAAAGTTGTCTGCTTGCTGTTAACGCAGGCAAAAAGTTTGAAGGATGGGCGGTAACTTCCTAGTCGGCGAACAGTGAGTTTTATAGTCTTTGTTCGTGAGATCCTGGGTGCAGATGATTTGTTACGGAGGATGAATCAAAGCCACATCAGTCATTGTGAGGCTCTATCTGAAAATCAGAAACATGTGTGAAATAGCTCTGACTTTGTTTTCTCATTCATGTGATGGCGTGCGGGTTGTGACATGCACGCTAGAATGGAAAAAAAACCCCACAAATATATTGTGCTATTATTCTCAAAGCTGCAATTTGTGCCAAATAATCCACAATGCACACCAAGAAGAAGGGGAGTGGCAGGAAAAGTGTGTGTCATTGCGCAAATGTTTGAGCTAATGGAGGGCAGCAGTTAGGAGTCCACGAAGGGCTCTGAGGAAGGCCAGCTGTCATACAAACGTGTGCTGGGAAGAGAAAGAAAATCAATGGTCATAGATGCTCAATAACAGAGCATCCACAGAGGTGCAGCATAGGGTGGCACACTGATTAGCACATCCGCCTCAAAGTGCAGATTGCAGAGGTTATTCTTCCTGTGTGGAGGTTGCATGTTCTCCATGTGCCTGCGTGGGTTTTCTCCGGGTACTCTCGTTTCCTCCCCCATTCCAAAAACATGCATGTTAATGGAACCCTCAAAATTGTCCCTGGGTGTGAATGTGGGTGCAAAGGGTTGATCAGCTGGGATTGACTCCAGCACATTTTACAGTGGGCTTTTATCATGGGCAGTATGTCTAATCAGCATGTGGACACAAATGGTTATCTCGGCAAAGAAAAAGTGCTCACTAAGACAGATTGAGACAGATTATTATTATTATTATTATTATTATTAGTATTAGTATCATTATAATTATTAATTATTATTATTATTATTATTATTATTATTATTATTATTATTATTATTATAGATCAAGAAATGGGCCGTTCGTGTAAAATACTGTCGGACATCCGGAAGGTTGGGGACAGAATTGGACCTTACAATTGTAGACTCAGGAAAGTTGATCTAAGAATAATATTTATTTGCAAAAAATAGGTGCAAGGCCGACAAATTACACATAATGACACTGGACAAAAAGCCAGGAATAATGCGCAAAAAACCAAAAAGCGTTTGGACAAGATACGGAAAAAACCCGAACGAAAATAGCTCGTAACAAAAGTACAAGAAAGACCAAACCGCGTGGAGAACAAACTGTGGATACACTTAAACACACCAAGAACTACTGACTTGAATAAATAAGAACATAAGCAAAGGCAAGAGCCAAAAAACAGAGAAAACATAAATCCAGGCAAGAACCAAAAACGGAACGAGAGTAATAAGAGAGCGTCTCGACAAAATGCACATGAATAATGACTTGAGCAAGGCAAATTATCCGACAGCTTGACGTGGGTCCATCAGGTCCTCAGATAGTTCCAATAATCGTGATGTCAGACAGGTGCGCAGCAAAAACAAAAAACAAAACAACAACAACAACCAAAAAACAAAAACAAAACAGGAACGCCTCTACCGCCTGCTAGACACAAACAGAACGTGATCATTATAGAGCTGGCACTCTGCATCATTTGCACACTTGTGACTAGTGATGATTCTGAAAAGTCTTTGGGCTTTGATTTCAGTTCATGAAAAATGGAAGCAAAAAACAAAAAGTGCTGCGTATACAACTTTTGTTCAGTTTTCTTACAGTGGTTGCACCCAAAATTCTATTCAAAGGACTGCGAACCTTCACTCAATTGAAATGCTTCTCTGTATAAATTGTAAAATACATAATAGAATGACCGATGGCATGGACTTGGTTATCACTGGTGAAGGTTACACAGCTACATCACTCCTCGACATTTAATGTTCAATTGAATGCTTACTCTGTGTTCATTTGTGGCGACTGCCAGCAGTCAGCCAGAGATGCACTTAGGGAAGAATCCAGAAGAAATGGTATCCTAGCAACAGAGCCACGTATCCCTACTTGTGTACAGTTATTATGTGCATGTGTGTGTGTGAGTCTCTGTGGAGGAAGTTGCCGTTAGAATGCAAAAGACACATCGCCGTGGCTCCTGATCCTTCCACTTTTCCCCTCCAATATAGTTTGATGTCCTTGGTGCGCACTCCCCTCTGACCGCCGCGAGGTAGTTGGGGTTCGCTGTGCCCGCTGACCTTTTCTCGTGCCGAAAAGGTCCGTGTTCCCAGTGTGCATGCTTTACAAGCGCTTGGACGCGAGACTTGCAAAGTCTCCTTTCCCGACGAGTGGAATGAAGGAGAAGAATGGATGGAAGGCGTCCAACTAGTCCTGAGAGGGAAAACAGTGCGCTGTTGCCTCACCTCTAATTGAATTACTGATGGGACCCCTTGGAAAGCTCTCTTGTTTTACATAAGCCTCCTTTCAGCTTGATTTATGATGTTCATATTCAACCTCATGGGAGGATTGGTAAACACTCTCAGCTTTGGGCCTCTTGGTACAACGTTTGTAAGCGCTTTTACTGTATTCAGCTCTTGCACAACTACGATAAGATGATCGAATTAACATTCGTAATTCGTCTTCTTATTGAATCTAAATGGAATGTGTTCATCATCGTATGGAATTATGCTGGCTGAATGAGTATGCCTTGTCAAAGAAAAAATTATGAAAAAGCGCAAATTCTATCAAAGTACAAAGGCATGGTTGTGGATGACAAGAATGTATCTCTCGACATCGCTCATGTATTCCCAGACAAGTGGATGAAAGCGTACTTTGATTATAGTTGCTCTACCCAGTGGGAAAGCCTGTACAATCCAGCTTCACCAACCATTAGACAAATTACTGAAAATGGGTCGATTCATAGCTGTGACGAACACACAAAACCAGAACATATATGGCCTGTGTTCTGCACACAAATTTATGATGAACACATGGTGGAAGAACAATAATTCATCTCAAGTATTCCCAGGAGGATCCAATAATGGAAACATAATGACAAACAAATGGCCCCTAGAGAATAATGTAAAGACATTTCATTTGTTACAGGCTGGTAATAACATTTCATGAAATGTATTGATTGTTTTGTGCTACTGGGAATATTTCAATTAACATTTTGACATTTTCAACTGTCGTCCAATGGTAGAAATTCATGGTGCTGCAACAGAGTTAAGACAAATTAAAGTAAAAATATTCAACCTTCAAAGTAATGGAGAGGCAACAAGAGGGTGATAACGTCGCCTGTTCAAATAATGCATTTAAATTAAACACTATAAATATGTGTAATTCCAAATACCAGTGAACCTCTGCATGTTAGCTAGTCATCATTCGCAAATTCACCTATTTGCAGATTTTTCAGGGAACACTGCTGTTTAAGGTTATAACAGTTTATATAACACCGCTTATCCTGAACAGGGTCATGGGGAGTTGCTGGAGCCTGTCCCACCTGACTGATCACCAGTCAGTCGCAGGGCACATATAGAGACAAACAACCATTCACACCCACATCCACACTGTTACTGAGTGGGAACTGATCCCACACTGCCTGCACACAAGTCGCACAAGTGTACCACTACACAATCAGCGACTACAACAGTTTTGAATTTCTCAATATAGCTCATTTTTATTTCGTTTTGACTTTTTAAAAAAAAAAGTACCGGTAATTCATTTAGTTTTAACTAGTTTATCATTTTGTAGTACAGCGCGGGATGGCAAATCTGTGAGTGGGAGAGCTGCGCAGCTGTGGGAGTGGTCATAGACACTTTAATTATGGCCAGTCAAAGCGACTTATTTCATCCCATTGAAATGCGGCGCACTGGAGTCTTGAACATCTGTGCCTGATTCCAAACTCCAGCATTTGCATCACGGTGCCGGTGTGCTTTCTATGAAAATAGACTCCTGCATTGTCAGATTTCATGAGAGACTTTATGCATTTCGGCATGTGCTGCTGTTTTGGTTCGTTTTCATTTGAAACTAGCTCAGAAGTTAACTAATTAATGTCCGTAACTGTGATAAGGCAATAAAAGTTTTGTTTTGGACTTGAGAACAGAGGGGCTATTCAGTAGGAGGCATTTATTTTTCATAAGTGGAAAAAAATTGGAGTGATACCCATCCATCTATCCATCCATTTTCCGATCCGCTTATCCTCACTAGGGTCACGGGGGTGTTGGAGCCTATCCCAGCCATCTTCGGGCAGTAGGCCGGGGACACCCTGAACCGGTTGCCAGTCAATCGCAAGGCATATAGAGACGAACAACCCTCCGCGCTCACACTCACACCTAGGGACAATTTGGAGTGTTCAATCAGCCTGCCATGCTTGTTTATGGAATGTGGGAGGAAACTGGAGTACCCCGAGAAAACCCACGCAGGCCCGGGGAGAACATGCAAACTCCACACTGGGAGGCCGGAGCTGGAATTGAACCCGGTACCTCTACACTGTGAAGTCAACGCGGCAACCACTTGTTCACCAGGCCGCTGGAGTGATATTTACTTGGATTAAAAAAAAAAAAAATTCATTTGTTTTTCATTCAAAAATCAAAGTACATTTTACAAAGAGAGTTTTTGAGTCAATTTTACTTTCCTAGTACTCCTTAATTCATCAATTAGTGTGAGGGTGACTATACTTCAGGAAAGCTTGTTACTTTGTTTGCAAATCAACAGCAATTTAGCATTAAGGATGCATTTCTGTCTCTCTATAAAAGTGCATCATCACAGAACACGGTTTGTATATGGACAAACATCAGATGAGTCACTTGACTTTTGATCTCAAATTAACGCATTTGTTTCCCCTCCTCACAAAGCCAATGTTGCAGTTATTTTTGGAATAAGATGTAACTAGAAAACAACCCGTGGGCCTGTTGTGTGTCATCACACTGCATTCGTCACATCAATTCTGTGGTTCATAATTGGGACTGTGGAGAGAAATGTGATTTGGCGATTAAGCTCCTATAATGGAAAAGATGCAAGCGGGATAACAGGTTTGATGACCAAGGTAACAGACTGCATATAGAATGAGCTTGCCTATCCCTTACGCTCACATACACATACATGCATCTTGGTCACTTAGAATGTAACACGACCTACCTAGTGGGATTGCAAACATCTGTTCTTGTTAAATTGCAAAGAATTTATATTGATCGGGTGCTAGCGCTGCATTCCTACACAATTTACTGCTGGCAGAAAGGAAAAGGCTGGTGAGGGTTTTGGGTGTTTGAGGGTTTTTAAAGTGAATTACCAGTTCACGTAGTTAATGCCCATGTCTTTCTTTCTTTTTTTTTTTGTTCTCCTTGAATTTACCAGGAAAGGCATGCATTCTGAATTCAAATGGAAATGACCTCTTCTGATGTTCAGGCAGCAGCTGCGGGCAGCTTTGTGTGACTTCAGGAAGGTTGTGCAAGAGCTAAATTAATTGCAGATGGGTAGGCAGGTGATGCCGGGTGAGGGCTGAGGGGTGGGTCTACAGTTTGACCACCTCAAAGATTATGAGGATGGATCATCTGAGGGAAAGGTGACCTTATCTTTGACCTGCCAACAGAACAGGGGCTGTGAAAAGAAGAATAAGTTGTGGGAGCAAGTAGCTCTGCTGTCATGATGATGTCATTCAATGTTGCTCGGTATGAAAAAGTTCTGATAAAACTTCCACTATGTGAACGTCAATGCTAAATTCTCTGTGGACTGCCAATGATTGTCATTTAAGCTATTAATATGTTAACATGTCTCACTGTCAAGTACGTACATAAAGAAAGTTCATCTGAAATTCAATGACGACCTGACATCTTTTCCAGAAAAGTAAACGTGTGGTTGACTTGTCACACGCCGTTGTTTCTTCCATGTGATTTGACCGTCAAGTAAAGCTGATTAAGGTTTCACATTTTTCATTTCTCAACTCTACCGCATTTGTGTGTAGATCATTTTATTTCAATGACACTTACAGTGTATGTCAGGAATCAAGTCATATGTGATCTCTGTGATCTTTCTAGCCATCTTTACATCATCCGCCCGTTGAGGTTTGCTTAAGTTCCTGATAAATGCACTTTTTCTCATCAACCATGTCAAGGACTGTGTTCCTCTCGTGCAATGATTTCAAAGGGAATCAGAGGAGCTGCATGGCAGTGAATCAAGTTGGCTGTGTTCAGACCCATAATGATGCATAACCATCATTTTTAACTGTGCAGATGCAGACCGCGCCTCATACCAGACTTGCGCTTGGCACGAAAATAGAGCCTTAAAAATGATCTGCTTGAAGTTTTATTTTTTTGGAATGTACACTTAATTAAAAGTCATGAAGTGACAAATTTATCCGAGCAGAAATGTTGCTGATTCTGCATTGCCATAGTTTCAACAAAGCACTTGATACACAAGGTAATAGGTCTTTGTGAGAGCGGGTGTCGGGGCGTGTGGCCGTGACGAGTGTGCTCGTGAATGCATGTCAAATGACTGACATCTTGTCCGTCACACTTTCTGTCTATGAATGCTTGATTTTCCTTGGGTGTGGTGGTTTCTTGCAAATCAGTTATAGACAGATGGGGCCAGACACGGCTGATTTTTGTCACAGATCACTTTTATCATGTAGCAATGTCAGGACACACTGACAGTTTGAACAAAGTGATGTACAATGATCAGTCTTCAAAGATTTGTACATAAGAGCGGAAGCGTAGTGTTTCAAAACTGTGGTTTCTTTTTATTCCCACCGAAGACAAAGGGGAGTCAAACGTGCCAAACACCCCAAATCTTGTTAGAGTGTTTAGTAGGCTCCCCACCCCAGCCTATCTGGCATTCAGTGCAAACCGGTCATAAATCACCAGTTCCCCTTCTGCCAAGCGTTGGTCTGAGCAGACCAGGAAACAGTTGTTTCCTTAAATTCTTCTGCATCGACTGTGGGGAGCACATACTAACCCCAAATAACCCCCACCACCACCACCGCACTTCAGAGCCGGAATTCATCGCACAGTCGAAAAGTAAATATTTGCCAGAAAGCGATGAAAAGTTTCCACTGAGCATTGAGAGAGAGTGAAGCAATAAAATTGAGAGATGCTGTTGCGGTTTTAAGGCAATGCTTTTGCTTTATTGACATGCTTCAAGGTTCAAAAAATCTGTTAACTTTGGTCCGGGGCGGCTTACTTTTCAATTCTCAGAGCACATGGCCAAATCTAACATGTTTACAGAAAAGCAGTTCAGAAAACAGGTCTGGATGGGGAAAAAAGAGGTTCAAGCTCCTGATGCTGTAATCAACCCTGACAACGGATCGTGTACGGCGCAGCTGCAATATGTTATTGTGTATTATTTAATGTAAAGTGAAAAATCAGCATGGCAGGTTATTATTTTCAGAAATTGCAAGCCAGCCGCAACGTTGTAACTCTGAGTGCATGTGTCAAATTGTGCAGGTCACTGATGTGAGGTCTTAATGCAGCGTAACGACAGAGAAAATTGCTTTTTTTCTCCTCCATGAGGCCTGATAAGAAAACATGACTGTTTTTTAATGGGTCCAACATTCTGTTTCAAGTGTCACAAATAAATGCCTCCCTCCAATAGACACCTCCTTTTTTCCCATCAGAAAAAAAGAGGAGCAACAGTACTTATTTCAGTGTAGAGATGTTATTTTTCACACATCGACATGAACGCGTCAGCTGCTCAGTTGATGTGCAAGCCTTTGCAAACCAAAATGGTGGCACCTATCTCCCGACCGAGTGGGTTTTGAGGTTCCCATTTTTGCAACAATAAATACAGGATTGTTCACATGGTTAACAGTCATGTGGGTTAAAGCAGAAGAACCGTACTTCCTCAAAAGGTTCCCTTTTATGTATTAGATGCCACGGTAGCACTTAAGCACTTAAAAATAAACACCTCCCTCAAAGAAATCCATGACAAAATAACTTAAGATAAGAAAACCTTTATTAGTCTTGCAATGGAGAAATTCCCAATTCACAGCAGCAAAGTTATGAAAGGAAGAAGTAGAACAACAAAATATCGGAGCTGCTGGAAAGGCAGCCACTCTCGCTTCAAAACATTTAGTAATATTAAGTACAATTTATCGACTTTAATGTTCACACATGGACACAAGCGTTAACACGCTGACACCATTTAAACTATATTGCTAACGATTCCTGTGCCGGATTGAAGATGACCTCATGTTATGATGAGATTACATTTCCAGTAGACTGCTATTTTCAGTCCACAATGTAGTGTTTCCATATATTTGCTGCAGAGTCAGGTCTTTTTTTTAACTTTATTTTCCTTAACATTGTTTTATTAGACCATTGTATCATATTTATTTTCTCAAAAATAACTACATGCCTTCACCATCTGCAGTTGAGTAAATAACCCCGGTAATGTCTGTGTCTCATGTGTTGTTTTGTATTATTTTGTAATTTTTTTCACTTTCTTTTGATGGCGGCGTGGACACCCGCAGCAGCTCCTCTTGTTTTGTTGTCTTGAGAGGGAAGACATTTCATCTGTGCTGACACATACAGCACATTTGACAATAAAGTTGTGTCCAATCCAATCCAATATTAGTGGAAATAATGATTCAGAAACAATGCTCAAGCCTTATGATTTTTTTCCTCATAAATTACACTGTTTGCAAACAAGAAAGTAGTGGCACAAGTAGATGAAAACTACACAAGTGTCCGCATTGAATGCAAATGAATTCATGAGATACAAGTGAGTCAAGCTGTGAGTCGTCAAGCCGAATGTGACATGACGAAGTGACGCCTCACACATTCAAGCTGGTGTCTGAGAAGATTGTGCGCCTGACGTCCAAACAAGCCACGATGACACACGGTTACAACATGTGACACGACAATGACAAACAAGGGGAACTTTTGGAGGTTGACTCGTGCCGGTTTCCCTGACGACAGAGACCCAAGCGTGAGCAATAGTCTCGCCACATTGGAATGACGTCGCAGAGGTGCCCTCAACTTCTCTTGGTCGACGGATGAAGGAGAATCCAAAGTCATGTCACATTGTAACACGTTGTGCCAATGCTGATATGACTTTATAAGTGGCTGCGTAAAGGCTTTCATCGTTTATACTGGAGTGGTCCTTCTGTCTATACAGCCATTTTCTATTGAGCTTGTCTTCATTAGGGTTGCAGGTGAGCTCGAGCCAATCCCAGCTGACTTACTGACATACAGTATGAACATGTGGACAAACAGCAATACACACGCACAGCAATGGACAAGTTCATGTTACTGATTATTAAATGTATCAGAGTTGGCTTGCCTTGACCAAGCAATCAGAGGATGGAAAAAGATGACATGATCGTGTGTCATCTAACCACTCCTAAGTCATCTTCCAAGAACACTGTTTTAAATCTAAACCCGAATGATTCCTCATTCAAATCCAAAGTAACATCTTAGCGAGATAGCAAGTGCAGAAATATGGACAAACAGAGCAGCCTTTGTCACTTGTTGCTAGGCAGATTTGCCACAAAATACAATGAAAAACTGGCACGAAGTCATCGGAAGAAGTCATAAAGATACTTAAAGCCATTTGAAATAGGGGAAGGTAGTAACTGTAATAATCTCAGTTCCAAGACGTATATGAAAGGCCAAGTCCGTTAGGGCTTTGTTGGTAGTCAAAATAGCAGCACCTATCGAGAGACGTGAACAGGGGCTTTGATAAATTAAAGCGTGGCGTCTTCTTGTTGTATAGCATAAAAGACGATGCAGTCGGGGGTTGTTTTTGTGGATAGTCTCCCCCATCTATATTTGTGTCAATACACACCACCATTCAATATGTGAAAAAAAAGAAAGGATCTGAACTGTGATTCAACAAACCGCAAAGCTACCCATCATTGATCTCTTTAGGGATGACGAATCAGTTCATTTGAAAGGATCATCCACTGAAGCTACCGGCAAACTAAATGACAGGTTTGCAATGAACGCAGAGATCAAGTAATCAGTGCTTGATTGGATGTAGCGGTGCTCTTATTGATCCATGTCTGCAACACGAGACAAGAGATCTGAATGAGACTCCTTCGATTCCCAAAGAGAGTTAAAGAGATGCGTACCGCAGAGAGAACCGCAATCGGACCACTGGAGTCACAAACCCTGTCACTCTGACAACCTGACATTAATGATTTACAGTGGTACTTTAATTTAAATTTCTCAAAATCCATCAATATCATCTTCGTGTTGAATCAAAATAAAACATTTGTAAACATTTCCTTTTATTTCATTTATCGCCTTAAAAATAATGATCAACATCTTTGCCTATTTTCTCGCATTTTATGGAACAAGCCATTAATTGAATCTTTATTAATTTATGTTTCCGCATTTTCTGCACTGTTAATTTTTTAAAAATGTTTTAGCATGTAGGAGTGGAACTGTAAAGGTTTTTTTTCATGCAATGATTCAGTTAATTGACCAAAGAATTATTTTTAAAGTTGTTAGTCTTCGCCATAATGTAGTATTTGTGTTTTGTGTGCATTTAATAGGTGTGGCCTAGTCAGTGAATTTGTTTATTTTTAGCATCTTCGCCATGCTCCTTGCAAGTGTTTTCATTTTGTATGTGCGATTGTTTGTCCCATTGAACAAATGGCTGAAACAATTTTTTTCTCTTCACTTCAAGAGGCGACATATCTGAAGGTCGCTCAAATTTTACCTAACCATGTCCTGTCTTGACACACTCACGGGACACTTTATTATCTGCGCTATGAGGTGCATTACAAGATCTGAATTGATTTTCCAAATGTATCCATCGATACCTTACGGGATGAATAAATGGTTATTTGTCTATATGTGCCCCGCGATTGGCTAGCGAGCCACTCCAAAGTGTACATCACCCCCGAACAAAAGTTAGGCTCTCGTTCAGAGAACAAGAAAATGTTTTAGCATCCATCCATTTTTGACACAATACTGAGGAGAGCACATCCAAGACAAGCAACTGTCATATCGTTATAAAGATGAGAAACAAGCTGTACACCTTTGGAGATACAGCTCTCCTGCATGTTTCTGATTCTTTTGTCATTGAAATTCAAGCATATTAGCTATGAAATTGGCGGCCCGGTAGTCCAGTGGTTAGCACGTCGACTTCACAGTGCAGAGGTACCGGGTTCAATTCCAGCTCCGGCCTCCCTGTGTGGAGTTTGCATGTTCTCCCCGGGCTTGCGTGGGTTTTCTCCGGGTGCTCCGGTTTCCTCCCACATTCCAAAAACATGCATGGCAGGCGGATTGAACACTCTAAATTGTCCCTAGGTGTGGGTGTGGGCGTGCATGGTTGTTTGTCTCTGTGTGCCCTGCGATTGGCTGGCAACCAGTTCAGGGTGTCCCCCGCCTACTGCCCGAAGACAGCTGGGATTGGCTCCAGCACCCCCCGCGACCCTAGTGAGGATAAAGCGGTTCGGACAATGGATGGATGGATAGCTGTGAAATTATGGCAAATAAATAATTCATCATCTTAACCCAATTCCTGACTGAAGTCTTAAAAATAAAACGTTCTTCAGGTAACTTTTGACGAGCCCTAAATGGCAAACCACCGATGGCAACTTTGCTGTCAGTGATTTTTTCCCCCAAAACTTTTCTGCTTGGCTCTCGATGAAGGCAGACACTTTTCTGCTCAGCTCCTGCGCCTGTCCCCCCCCCTCCTGCTCGCCACTCAGTCTATGTGCTGTCCTTGTGCTGTCTTTTCCTAGCCTCCGCCGTATTTTTCATCCTAAAAAACAAACTATAGAATTGGTTGGCTGGTCTTTTGATGCAATCGACAAGATTTTTCTCGACGAGAAGAGCAGGCAGTGGGGAGCCTGCTTGCCCCCTCGGGACATTTTTTTGCTGGGCACACTCTAGATCCATGGAGGAAGCGGAGAATGGTGTGCCTGTCAATACTGTCCGTTGAGGAGGAGGAAGACATCTACATTATCGGCCTTCTGATAGCAGGTATGCTGCAGTTT
>CAAKHF010024321.1:19414-33368 GCA_901007745.1 Hippocampus kuda | reverse complement strand
GCACCACTGTAGTTGGTGAGTCATTCCATTAGATGGATCTGTTGCAATCATTAAGTATTCAGGCCACCTGGGGCCATTTACTCATTACACACACACACACACACACACACACACACACACACACACACACACACACACACACACACACACACACACACACACACACACACACACACACACACACACACACACACACACACACACACACACACACACACTCAAAAAGGGAGCGGGGGTATACTGTATTTCCCCGAATATAAGACGGTGTTTTTTGCATTAAAATAAGACTGAAAAAGTGGGAGTCGTCTTATATTCGGGGTCTCGACATTATACCCATTCACGACGCTAGATGGCGCCAGATATCATTGAAGCGAATGCTGAACTTGACTCCCCAGGCCAAAGTGAACCCCTGTCACAAAGAATAAAAATAAAAATAGCGGTAGCACGAAGAAGAAAAATAAAAAATAGCGGTAATAAAGAAAAGAAATAATAGAAGAAGAAGAAAGAAAAATAATAGAAGAGATAACAGAAAACGGAGAAACGTAGCGACAATCTGGATAAAAGTGGGTCGAAGATCGGCCAGGTTAACCGGCAGTGGAGGAGAAGTTATGATGTAATTTACATTTCAAAAACCAGAAGCCATTCATTTACAAATGTGATTGCACTTTAGTTTACATATTTAAATGTTCAGATATTAAGATTTGAATGAGGCAAAACATGTTTTTTCTCTCAAATACATTGTTATCATTTGTTTCAGATGTAGTGTAATTGTTTTTTGTATAAAAATTAATTTGGTGTTCAAAAAGTCTTTTTTCAAACTTGAGTCTTGAAAAAGAGGGCGTCGTCTTATAATCAGGGCCGTCTTATATTCGGGCCAATTCGGTAAATGAAATGTACCCTCAGTGAGCCAATCTAAAATTCAGGATCTTCTTCTCACCGGAGACATTGTAGCGGTTCCTCATTTTCCTTCTCCAAATTAATAGTTGAAAGTCATGCGGGCCTTGTGCGCATTTGCACAGTGTGTGACCAAGAGACTCACGCAAACATTACCTGGCAGAGGCTGTTGTCTGAGTACATGCCCTCCAGCGTCTGACTGAGTCTGTCAATGTTGGCCTTTAGCTCTGCGGCGGCAAAACAACACCGGCAAGGAGGGAGTCAATCCAACTGACTGATTACAATATTAAGCGCGGCCCGCAATCATGAAAAGCCCCCCCTGTGTACCGTTGATGTCGCTCTCCACTTCCGTCCTCCATCGCTGGAGGCAGCCCGTAACAAAGTGCAGCTCCTCCTCGGTGATGCTGTGGGGGGCCGGGTGGGGTGAGCAGTCGGCTGAGTGTCGGCACTGGGTGAAGGGCTTGTATATGGGCGTCCGCTGGCAACTGGACGTCAGGCCCTCCGCCGACTCTGCACCGGCCGCCTGACTGGGGGGGAAGAAAGATTGCGATGGGCAATCCATCCAACCAACCGTTTTCTACTGTGCTTTTTAGAATCATGCTAATAGAAAAACTTTTTTTTTGTTTGTTTGCACAATAGATGCCTAACGTGTTGCCGGGTTTGAAATTGCGCCGACACCAAATTCTGTCCTCGTTATGTGTTACATCACATTTTAGCCAAGTTAACAGTCCTACTATACATACTATAGTCATACCATCTCCGAGCTTACCTGTCCTCTTGGCTGGCGTTCTCGCTGAGCGCAGGGCAAGGAGGAGCGTGTGAAGAAGAAAGCGGTCGAGCATCTTCAGCGGGGCAAACGGCGGAGGGCTTGGCGGAGGTAAACTCCAACACAAACTGCAGCATGTCGGCCAGAGGGTACTTGTTGGGTCCCGAGCCGTAGTTTTTGTAGCTGTCGAGAAATACAAAGCGATGCCAATTAGTGCTCTTGTCACATGAAGTGAGAGAAGATTTAACAAGAGGATCTCGACTGTACCATTCCAGTTTCTGTTGAAGAGCTGCGAGCTGCTCCCTCAGTTTTTTCACTTCTCCTCTCCTCTCGTGTGCACACGTCAGGTTTTTGTGAAGATATCTGTCAAACATATGTCAGCAAATCGTAGCTCCAAAGTGAACATTATCTCTCTCTCTATTTTTTTTTTTTGTCGTCGGTCTTGTGCAGGTGGACATGACGACTATTTTATTTGAATTTTTTTCATTTTAAAAGCGGTCACCTGTCCATGTAGATGATTTGTGGAAACTCCAATTTCTTGTGTATCTTCTCGGGACGGCCGAGCTGCGTGTTGAACTCAAATCTGGACAGTTCAAATGTCAGCACAGGTGGCAACTTTTTGAACCATCTCTGCCCAAAAAAGAAAAAAAAAAAACGCATCACAACATACTTCAGGTAAACCTTACTTTGAAGGACAATATCCTGACGCTACAGACCTCTCGACCAGATGGCGCGCTGTGTTCTGCATGGAGCGACTCGATGTCCCTCTCCACCATGGCACCTTCCAGGCATTCGTCCAGGTTGTTGAAGCCGTTCACTTGCAAAGGGTACTGGCCAAACTGTTCAATGTTACATAAAACTGTACCTAAAAACACACACACACACACACACACACACACACACACACACACACACACACACACACACACACACACACACACACACACACACACACGCACGTGAGCTGTCCGCATCGGTCACAACACGATTGCTGAAACTTGCACATACCCTCGTGCTTCCGCTCGGTAACAAAGGTGCCATAGAAAAGTTGCACCATGGGGTTGTTTTGTTTGTCTGTTGCGCTGCTGAAAGCAAAACATCATACAAGTATGAATGGCTACGTGCGTTTTAATAAGAACACATATTATAAGTTCGTTTTTGTCTGGAACTCGTAACCTGCTCTTGGACTTACTCTCCATTGGCGGCCAGCTGAAAGGCGTCTTCTAACCAGTCGAGCAGCTTATGGGAGAACTCACTCACATCCTGAAAACGTATGGATTAAAAAAATAAAAAAAAAGAAGTCGGCACGGCATTTTCATGCAAAGTACTCGTTGTTTGTGTATTTCTTGTACCTGCTGGGCCTCGCTGGTGCGAAAAGCCTCTCGCAGTAGCTCCACGGCAGCCGAGGGGTCGACGAACCTGCGTGTGGAGCCCACCATGAGGGCGAAGAGGCAGCGCAACTCCTGCATGAAGGCGATGTTCCTCTTGTCCTATCGGAACAAATTCAGGGTCACGCGATGCCCGCTCGCTGACGTGTCTCGTCTTCGACGGCGATCAAGATACTCACGGCGTGGCTCTTACACCTGTCCAGGATTTGCTCTGACAGACGGTAGTCGAGGACGAGCCTTTTGAAGACGGGCAGGTGGAACAGTGACTGCAACAAAAGACACATTCGTGGAGTGTAACTTTGTCGCGCTTGTTCCCTCTACCAAGCAAAAACATGGCTCTCATTGAGGAGCGGACTTGTGGCACCGCCGGTTCATTATTTTCTGATGAGAAAACGACTCGCCGAATGTTTCAAAAGATGACTTTGAAAGTTTCGGATTCCACTTTCCACATCATCAGAACGCACACGCGCGATGTACTTTCCTTTGAGCTCCCCCACGTGCGTTTCCTGCGAAGGAGCAATTAGTCTTACGTGTCACGATAATTGAGCACTTACGTGTCTCCTGGTAACGTTTGAGTGGGAAACCCAATGGAGCTCCGATCTCATCGTTACAGTCACCGGTTGCCGCGGAGAATAACCAGAGCTGAAGAGTGACTCACGTGGTCACTTTGGCTCGGATTTGAGAACATAATTTCATTTGGAAGATCATATTCACCGCTGTTGAATCGACAACACTTGCTCCGATGGCAAAAAATAAAAAATAGTGTATCATATCATCGTCGTTCAGATGTCAACTCCGATGGATCATCCGACTATTATTCCTAAGATAAAAAATGCAGTTGCACAATCTCCAACCATTTTAGAATCAATGGCTCCCTGGTTCACTTTTCCGAAAAGAGTAAAAAAATAAAATAAATAAATTCTCGAGGGACATCAAAAGTTCGATTCCCTTGTACTGGTAATCATATGGCATTCAAAGCAAATTTATAGGAAACTTCACCAGCCCATCTATCGAAACTTCAGCTCAATAAGGATTAACTCATTCAGTACCAGACAATTCTGGAACGTCTGAAAAGACGTTTAAAAACGTCTTTGGGAGTGAATGAGTTAAAAGAATCAACTTTTTTTTTGTTGTTAGCTTTTTTTGGGGAGCGGGGGGCAATGCCACCACAGATAAAAATTGTGATGTTGACAATAGAACAGGAAATAGATTCTATAGGTTGGAGGTTACGGACAGGTCACACGGTCGCCGTCGAGTAAGGTTCTCTTCAATTTATGTTACGGCAGTGAAAAAAAATGTGCAAACATTGCCGGACTCACCTGAATGACGGCGCTGAACCAGCAGGTGTTGCCCACGTTGCGAATGCCCACGGGCCAGTCGTCCTTGCGGATCCAGTCTGCGGGGCTGCTCATGTCGCTCTGGGCCGCCTCGCATCTCTTCCTCTTGCTCCTTGCCGAGTTCTCCTCAGCACTCGCCTCCAGAGCGCTGCCGAAGCATCGGCGCAGCCGTTGACTTGACATGCGGAGCGACGCCACGCAGGGGTTGTGGTTGGCAACTCGCGAGCTCGCCGATTTGTAGATTTTACTGGTAACCTTTGCTCCGTTTTGTTTACCGTTGTGCGATGTCACGTCAGTTTGGGCAAGTGTTTTAATTAGGCAAGTACGCTTGCTAGTCACGTGAAGTTGGTTTGTTTGTGTCGAATAAGTGAGCTACTGAATGCAGCCGTTATGTAGCATGGGCTCCCGTTTGCGTACATGCTAGATGCATGGTCTTGATGCCACCCTGATTTTTCTTTGTCTGTGTTGTTAACGACCAAATGAAATTAATCAATCCAAACGGTCTACTCGAAGATGTTTTTTTTCTTTGACGATCCTCTCCTTTTTAAGTGCTTTGCTGTCATTTTGTGACACCTTACAGGCATGATGAGCTGATTTTCCCGATTCGTGCCAGGGCTCTGTCCCGATCCCCCGTAAATAGCTAAGCTTCACAGTATGAGGATAACGGAGAGTATTTTGGGTGAATAAAAAAAAAAAAAAATCTATAGAAAGCAATAAGATGGTACCGATGGAACTCTCTCTCCTCTTCCTGGGCCTTGTGGGACTCCTGCAAGCTCAGCTCGATGGCCGTTTGGAGCTCATCGTGTACGGCTGAAAAGAGAACATCTTCAGAATCAATACTCTGCACTTAGTCGCCATTTCGCGGGATTCATTTGATGCGACGCACGATGGACCAATAGTAACCGGTAATCCATTTGGGAATAATTACAGAAAAATAAATCTAACATAAAAAAAACTAAAATATCATAAAAACTCCATGGATCATACCCTTCTGTCCGTCCCAGGCCTCCACGGGAATGCCGGACTTTTGTGGTTCTCCAGCATTCTGAACCTCCACCGGCTGACTTGTCAGCAGTCCGACAGCATGTCCGATGTCACCTCGACTGGCCTGAAGGAGAGCAGCGAGATAAGGCAGGAAATGATAAAGGCCACATAGGAACTCTGGACATATACACGCAGAGGGCTTCATTAGACTTCATGACACCCAATAAATGATTGACATAAAAAAATAAAAAACACGTGAAAGACGACATAAAATGGTCTTTTGTCTTACTTTTAACGCTCTGCAGAGAATCTGTGGATCCTGGATGCCGGTGATCTCCCTCAGCTGGTTGATCAGCGTCTCAGTCTGCTGATTGAACAAAGCAACAGATGGACTTGACCTATAAATATGTTTTTATATGAGCATAAAAGGTCTACCCACCCCTGTTAAAATCCCGGGTTTTATCGAACCGGAACACATTTTCTCAGGTGTGCTCGGCAGGTAGGTGAGTGGGAACAACCTAAGCTGCGCGCAAAGGACTTCAGGCAAGTGAACCTCTTTATCATCAGCGATGTGGCTTTTTGATTTTCATGACTGAAGGCCGACCAAAACGGAAGTCGACCAACATCTCAAGGCTTCTGTTGTGTTCAACCCATCTCCGCTGTACAGTCATCATCTACTTATGAACACATCTAAAAAAGTAACGTAGCAAACAATTCAAAATAAAAAGGGCTTTCCCCTCCAGAGGTCTTATGGCTGTTTGCCTGACACAGTCATGACCCACGCGGAACAGACGATGCCTCGTGAGGCTCACTGAAAGCATGTGATGCACATGGGCACAACAAAAACCCAAAATGCCAACCTGTCATTGTCATAGCCAAGACGGTGACTGAATCCGCAGCACCACGAGAAACAAGTCTTTGTCCTAAGTGTCAGATGACGCTTCAGTAAAGTTGGGAAAACTGATTCTAACCCATGACCTCAGTCTATCCTTAGCGAGGGTGACATGTTAAAAGGAACCCCGTCCAGATACTGACATTGCTTTGCATGTGAAAGAGTAAAAACAAACTGTCAGGCGTGTTTTCACCTTGTGGACACATAAAGCATTTAAATACGAACTCGAGCCTGCTGAGTGAGATGTGCTATATAAAGCATGTCGCTACAACAGCAGGTGGATGCATTACACACACACAAACACAGACACACACAGAAAGCCAAGAGCAGGGGGACCAGACTTATATGGCGTCCAGGGTATATTTGAGACCCACTTGGTTAGCCTCTATTTTAAGCTGCTGACATGGATAGGACAGGCTTCTGTTTATCATTCTGCTCGGCATGCCAGCGGACTCGCATCACAAAGCCACTGTGACTCTTCTCCCTCCCTCTAGCTACGCACACATGCACACACTGTGCCAAACAAATACTGTATTTCAGGTTTGATGACACAAAGGAACAATTTGTCAAAAATATTGTTAGAGACCTCATTCAGTGTTGGGGGGGGGGGGGGGCGGCAGATGGATTTAAATGCAAAATGATTTGTTTACTTGTTGGATTTACCATAAAGATAGATTGTAGTTTGACAGTGTTAAGACACTTATTTGAAACAACACACTAAACGTACAAATGAGATGTAATTAACCACTAAAATTGGTGTAAAATGCAGTAACCTAATGAACTTAAATGGTTTAAATTGTCAAGCGAGATCCCAAAGACATGGAGGCGTTAACTTCTTTTCCCATACGTTGATTCTGTATATTATTTTTAAAAAAGTTTAACCACGTCGTACTTTTAACAGTTTTGTTAGTTAGTTAGGGACTTTCATGCTAACATGTCACTTGTGTTAATTACACCACCGTCGTCCATTTTTTTTTTTTTTTTTGCGCTCACCGAGTTGGCTGAGTTTTCTCCATTTTCGCTCTCTTCGGCTCGCATTGCAAAATGAAAACCAAATTTCTTCCCGTTTTCGAATTTCAGCCCCGTGAGAGGAGTCACTGCCACGCCATCTGTCGCACGCAGAGAGCGCAGAGCCGCGCGCGCGTGCTCGGCTCATCAGTGTCCGGCGTGCGCGCGCCCGAGCCGACGTCAAATCGGACGTGCGCGCGCAGCCAGACGTGATTGATAAGGTGGAGTGTTGTGGGGCACCACCCGCGATGATTTTTCCCAGCAGTGACCCAGTCTTTGACTATTTATAAT
Organism: Hippocampus kuda; assembly: GCA_901007745.1. NCBI lineage: Eukaryota > Metazoa > Chordata > Actinopteri > Syngnathiformes > Syngnathidae > Hippocampus > Hippocampus kuda. The sequence goes on along the minus strand of CAAKHF010024321.1, from coordinate 25,808 downwards.
AATACAAAATATATATAAATATTATATTTTTAAAAAGCCAGCGCAAGAACAATGTTGTGATGTTACGAGACGTACAAGGCGTTATGATGCTAGATCGTAATGTTGGTAGAAGAGTCGCAATGTTACAACTGCAAGGACACTAAATCACAGTTTTGTCCCCCCCCCCCAAAAAAAAATTCTTACCCGCTGTGCTTAGACACAGTATAAATTCTTTCAAAGTTGGACACCAGTGTAGTGTCTAGTTATGTAACAAGTATTCTCTGGTTTCAATAAGATCAACAAAAATATTTTAAAAGCTAAGAGGAAACACTTTTATTAACTTCATGTTTGTGATCCTCTGTGATGGAACCTCAGAGGAGCATCTTATCTCATGTGTTCCATCATTCTATGAGGGGGTATCAGCTTACTCGGCGAGGTGAAGATCAATATCAAAGAAAGAAAAAAAAACGTCCACACTAGTCTGGTCTGTGTTCTGGCTCTTCACTCCGTACCACCCAAGCTCCTATTTGATGCAACTGAGGATACTGGTGTATTAAAAAAGAAAAGAAAGGGGATTAAAAATAAAAAAGACAGAAAAAGAAGCATTTCAGCTCGATGGCTGTCATTTGGTTGCTACTGTTGTCAGGTAAGATGCGGTTCTATTTATTGAAATACAGTACTTAAAAAAAAATTGCATGAAAAAAGAATCTTCAGCTAGTTTTAATTGCAATATTACATTAGCGAGGCGGACAGATACTGCATGCAAAACAAAAGTAATCACGTAGATATAATTCTGTTGTTCACCCGTGACGTGACCGCGTATTCAGTCGGATATCTTGTAGGCCACTTGGCTGAAACTGTTCCGGAGAAGCCGAAAAGATCGGCGCTGAATCAGCTGACAAGAACGTTACTGAGGAAATATGACTGCGGAGTTCGTCCCGTTCACGACTGGAGCAGCGCGACCATGGTCTTTGTCGACTTCATCTTGCAGTCGGTCCTTGATGTGGTAAATACGAGCCTTTTTGAAAACGCCAAAACATTTGCGTGATCGTAGATAACAACCCGTTCTTTGGTCATACCCTGATTTCAGAGGAATTCGTCTTTTAAATTTTCCACTGTAACTTTAAAAAACAAAAAAAAAGTTCGGCTTCTGTTTCAGGATTCAAACACCCAGAGTATTACCACAAGTATTTGGTACAGACAGGTAAGGTGTTCTGGCATGCTCAGGAATTGAATAAATGTCAATAGATGACAGTGTTGAGTAAAATTCTCGTGGTGGTTTCTTCAGATCTGGACAGATGAGTTTCTGGTTTGGGACCCGGACCAATTTGACGGCATCAATGAGATTTCACTGTCATCTGATGCCATCTGGAAACCTGATATTATCGTCAATGAATTGTAAGTCTACGTCAATCACAATTACCATACACTATTATGAAGTTACCATCCTTGTGATCCATTGTATGTAAATGACAGTCAAGTTCCTCAAGGGAGCCCGTTATCATATCACAGTGTTATAATTTCATCTTGCTACTTCTACAGTATGACGAACATTTCACCCCGAGGCTTGCCAAACTGGATGCACGGTTACATAACAACCAGATGAAAATTCTGGCCTAGCGTCAGGCTCTCACCTTTTTTCTTTTCCGGCTTCCAATCCAGCGTGGATGAGGGGAGGTCGCCGGCCATCCCGTACGTCTACGTCAACTCGTCGGGTTGCGTGAAGAACTATCGGCCCATGCAGGTGGCCCTGGCCTGCAGTCTGGAAATGTACGCCTTTCCCTTTGACAAGCAGAACTGCAGCCTCACCTTCCGCAGTTGGCTCCACTCAGGTGGGCGTTGTCTCTGCAAAGGCACCAGACCAAAAGTCGTATCAAGTCGAGAGGAAATGTTAAGATGACGGCACTAAATCGAGCGCAGGCTTGCGATGAGCGCGTCGATACTGATATATCGATATCACCGATTAGAACTTTATGCCTTTCAATTGATTTTTGAGTCCAAATACTTTTGAGACATTTGAGATCATGCATACCTAATGCTAACACGAATGCGGTGCAAAGTAACAAATGATTGAGATCTTGTCTAAACGGTTGGTGGAAACGACTTTATCTTCCGCCTGGGTTAGTTTGTAATGCGTACGTACGGCAGCAAGTCTTGATGTTCGATAAGTCAGTCTCTTCTGAATATCAAGAACCCAGACTAGGGTCTTGTGATCTTCTTGAGAGCTTCCGTGAGAGCGTACTTTCGAAGAAATGCTAGTCTCTTCGGGATTGCAACGGCTGCGTATTTATTTTTATTTCTGATTTTCCAGTGTTTGAATAACGGTCTCCTTTCCTCTGTTTCATCTTCACCGTCCGTTACCTCCTCCTCTTCTTCTTCTTCTTCAGTGAAAGAAATCGACTTGGCTCTGTGGCGTAGCGCAGAAGCCATCGCTAACGATCAGAGGGAGTTCATGAATGACGGCGAGTGGGAACTGCTTTCCATACCGTCGCGCTACTGGCGCCTCCAGCAGGACAACGCTGACTACGCCCACGTCTGTTTCCATGTACGTCAAGTTTGAAACGGGTTTTATATCGAAATCTCTTCTAATGCTTATCAGGCATCCGAATGGTGGAGTCACCGTGAAGTGTCAAACGAGTGGCTTTGACCTTCATGGATTGGTCGAGCGAGCTAACGCCAAATGATGAGGCTCGGGCTGTTTTGTGGCTGGCGAGAAGAAGAGAGGCTCTGATAGACAGGCAAAGGGCGAGTGACCATAATGAGACTGTCTCAGTGGCTGACTGATCAATGGACGTCTTGTTAGCGCCGAGGCAAATGGCCCCATAGCCCTTTTGCAGGTGGAGCGCTGGGATGGCTGCTATTCATGCTGCTCAAAGGAGCCAAGGGCTGTTTGATGAAGGAGGAATTCATGGATCACTGAGTATTAAAGATTTTTATTTATTTATTTTTTGTGAAACAAAGTCGTTCATTTTGATACGGTATCATCTACAAATGATGGTATTGCTGCACGACCTTTTCTCCAAACGCATTTAACATGCGACACTGCACAGCTTGGATGGATGACGTTATACATCAGCGCTCGATGAATCTTTCATTAAATACGCCAGCCAGATCAAATCTGAGCCAATAAATCTGCTTTCACAGTGACTTTTTTTTTTACATCACTGCATCTAAAATATGTTTTGTTGTAACATGGTGTCGGTTAAAGGTGGGGTGGAGTGAAGCAGTTCAAATGATGGATCAACTTTGAAGCCTTTTAATCATCCAAATTTTCCTGCCCGACTTGGCAGTAAGCAAAGTGTGTTCAGTTCAAACTCAACGACAATGTGAATGTGAGAGTGAATTGGTGTTTTTCTCTGTATGTGCCCTGTGACTGACTGGCGACCAGTTCAGGGCTTGGTCTGTTTTTTGCCTAAATTGACTGGTTAGCACATCCGAACTCACCGTGCAAAGGTGCGGGGTTCGATTCCGGCTCCGCCCTTCCTGTGTGGAGGATAAGTGGATTAGAAAATGGATGGATGGAAAATTATTACATTTTACTTTCGTACACATATATAATATTGCTTTAAAAAATCTTCTAAAACTACGACTTTTTTGTGCTTGTGGTGTTCATTTTGATTCCAAACAAAACTCCCTTTTTTTTTTTTTTGGAAAGCGAATGCTTCTTTTTTAAAATTTTTTATTATGCATGTTTATGTATTTCCGGGTCACCTTCCGGGTAAATGAAAACAACAAAGATGGGGCGTTTTCACTCGTGGGCGAGTTTAATTGAATTTTACTTTGAAATTGGCTTGGTATACAAAGTCGTAAAATCTGCTCATAATTTTAAGCACGGGTTTCAAATTAGCGATAGACATCTGACGCCTACTGCCGTCTGTCAAACAACCGCGCATGAGAGGCTACAGTCACCAGCGTGACACGAAAATACATAAACGCGCATTTTTTAAAAAAGTGTTCCTTGCAAAAACAAAAGAAAGAAACGTCACCTGGCTTTGACTAAATAACACTTCCCTAGTGCACGGAATTAGGCAATCAAAAGGCTCCCGGATGAAACTAGAAAGCCGACTTCTTTTGTGGTGCAGGTGTTGATCCGAAGGCGCCCCCTGCTGTACGTAGTGGGCCTCCTTATCCCCAGCATCTTCCTCATGATCGTGGACGTGACGAGCTTCTACCTGCCCATGAGCAGCGGCACCCGCGTCGGCTTCAAAATCAGTACGCTGCTGGGTTACACCCTCTTCAGAGTCAACCTGACGGACGAGCTGCCCGCCACTGCCGTCACGACCCCGCTCATAGGCAGGAAATTGATTACTTTGCGCTCTCCGGTTGTTGCTCGCGCTGACCTCACGGTAAAAATCTGATCGTGATTAAAAGGTGTGTTCTTCGTCGTGTGCATGGCGCTACTCATGCTCAGCCTGATCACGTCCATCCTGGTGGTGAAACTGCTCCACCACAGCAAAAAGGAGGTTCGGGAAATGTCCGTGTCGGCCTGCCTGCTGGACAAGTACGGCCTGGCAGAGAGCGCCATGACCTCCACGAGAACCCTGGACCGACTCAACCATTCTGAAGGTAATGCTCAGGGAAAAGATTTCCAGGTTGAGTTTTGCAGCTCGTTTCAACAGGAACTGAGGTTGCTCGCCCTCTTTGATTCGGTTCCTAGATTTCGAGTTTGAGGCCTCGCTGGAAGAGGACCTGGAATCGCTGATCGACATTCAGCAAAATCCTTCCAGCCTAGAGTGGCTCCTGAGGGAGCTGGTTTCCATCCGTCTGGCCTTTTCCCAGGAGGACACAGAGTCTGCGGCTCAGGATGAATGGCTGGCACTCTGCTCAAAGCTCGACTGCTTCCTCTTCCGCCTCTACCTGATTGTTCTGGCTGTGTATGCCGGGACCCTGCTGCTGTTCTGGGCCAGCTGGAGCTTCGCCTGATGACACACTGGGTGCCTTGGCTGTTCCGTAACGCTCTTCTTATTTGCTATTTTAGTGAGATTCTTCATACTACAAAATATCCGGAGCCAAAATAGCGTTTGAATACTCGTACAAGAATACAAAACAGCAGAACTGATTTTCTAATGGCTACTTATCGCAAGAAGTGAAAAGAACAGAATACCCTGGACAATTTGTTTCACTTTGTTCTCCAAGTAAGCTTCTCAGACTCGCTTATAACCTGCCTGAGTGTTGCACTACTTTGTGTTACTAAATAAAACATTTACTGTCATTGTCAATTTGCCGATTGTGTTTTCTTGTGCTCTTCGGTGTAATGCAACGACACGGCGCGAAAAATAGAGCGACATCACGGGAGAAAATCAGTTATAATGATTTCCCAACAGTGGAAATGTACTTAGTGATACTGCATAATGAGACGACACTTGGGGGATTGAACGGAGCGCCGCTCTGATCGCGCTGCTACTTTCATCCCACCGCCACAAAACAGATCAATAAAACCCATTCGGAGCTCGGCGACGGCTGCGTCTCAACTCCCCAGTGGCTTTCCTAATAGCCTGAATGAGAATATGAAAAGTGCACCGTAGAAACCTGCCAGTGGAAGGGTCTATATTAATGCAATTTTCACACTATCGGCAAGCCTCATCTGCCAGTGGATCGGGTTACGTGACGATTATGGAGCCGATCTGAAGTCTGCGTGTGAGGTCATCGATTTTAAATCAGAGGACGTTAGATGGGTCGAGTCAAATTATGATTTTATGAAACTAATTAAGACCTCTGTTTTGTGACTGGTGTACAAAGTCAGTGCTACGGTAAACTGAAAGATGGCGACCAATCTCTCACCTGCTTATTATGAATACATTTGTAAGTTGAGGGGTTCGTTGTTTTTAGTGGATAGCTCTACATTACGAACGGTAAAAGGAGAGATTGAATCATTTAAATGCCGTTTTATTAACTCATTCACTCCCAAAGACGTTTTTAAACGTCTTTTCAGACTTGGTCCAGAATTGGTTGGTACAGAATGATTTAAAAAGGGGGGGGAGACGTTTGCACCCAGTACGTTCGAGAACACAACTCTCCTCGTAACTAAAATCACTTCCTGCTTCTCTTACTTCAACAGCCAATCAGAACCTATCAACATAAAAATATGTCGAAGCAATTATTAAACAACAGAATAGAATTTAGGTATTCTTAACATGAAATAATATGATGCTCAACCATAAAATGATAATAATTAATAATAGAACATAAGCTTACACATTTTTGAGCAATGGTCGTTTCGCGGCACCGCGCAGGCGGCACATTGATGATTATCTGGTTAGCATTTTGGATTCGATACCATGCAACTGAGAAAGCACCATAACTCAATTATTGTCTTGACACACAATCTGGTCACACACACACACACACACACACACACACACACACACACACACACACACACACACACACACACACACACACACACACACTCACA
>CAAKHF010024321.1:7333-18181 GCA_901007745.1 Hippocampus kuda | reverse complement strand
TTTTTTTTTTTGGGGGGGGGGGGTGTGCATCTTCTGTCAAAACAAGCGTTGACGTGGGGAAGTCTCCTGACATACCGTACGTCTATGTGACCCACGACGGACTGGTGCGCAACTACAAACCAATCCAAGTGGTCACCGCCTGCACGCTCAACATCTACAATTTCCCATTCGATGTCCAGAAATGCAGCCTGACCTTCCAGAGCTGGCTCCATACAAGTACGACCGCTCACTTCAATTGTGTCATTTGTTGAAGCATTTTGGTCATTTTGATTTTTTTGGGGGGGGGGGGATTGGGGGAATTCTACTATTCGGGCAGTCAAAGGAAACATGACATTAAAAGTCTTGCTTGACTGTGAACTTCTGACAAGCTGTAATTCCAAAGCGCCACGTCGGGCGTGTGCTGATACAGCACCGCGACCCGCCATAAACTCCCATTTGCCAAACAACCCAAATTGAAAACTCCCAGGTATCTCACCATTGCCGAAACGGAGCTTCACGTTGCGTCCGCCCCTGCTGGGATGTGTGCTCAGAAAGCCGAGGCCTCACTGAAGGGGCAAGTCGTTGCCATGGCGGTCTCACGCTGCTCCTGACATTGCGTTCGATCGGCAGTTGATGACATCAACATCACGTTGATGCGCAGTCCCGAGGAGCTGAGGGAGGACAAGAGCGTCTTCATGAACCAAGGAGAGTGGGAGCTGCTTCATATTCTGTCCAACTACAAAATCTTCAGCGTGGACGACGACGACTACTATGCCGAGATGAAGTTCCATGTGGGTGTAGCTCTTCAGAATATTCATTCACTATTAAGATACGTTTTGTTACTAAATAGATTCTTAGCATCTCCGGAATCGCTGTGTCGAAAACAGATGCATTATTATTTGTAGAACTAGTTTGGGGTGTTGTGGGCCGTGTCAAATGTTAATTTTAATTTATGCCATAGGCTGTTAAAAAAAAAAAAAGTACGGCGGGCTACAAAATGGCCCCCGGGCCGTAGTTTGGATTACCCCCGCGGTCTGGTGTATACACACAAAAACAGTGGAACTAGAAGAGAGGTGCTTATTGAAATAAATATCCTCCAAAAATGTCAACAGGTGGTTATCCGTCGGCGGCCGCTTTTCTACACGGTCAACCTGTTGCTGCCCAGCATCTTCCTCATGGTGATGGACATCGTGGGCTTCTATCTGCCACCCGACAGCGGCGAGAGAGTTTCTTTCAAGATCACATTGCTGCTGGGATACTCCGTCTTCCTCATCATTGTGTCCGACACTCTGCCCGCCACCGCCATTGGAACGCCACTCATCGGTGACTATCGGGAAGGCCCGTTTTGTTTGACGGCGTCTGTTTCACTGAGCTGACCTCGTCTCTCCTCTGCCGCAGGCGTATATTTCGTAGTTTGCATGGCCTTGTTGGTGATCAGCCTGACGGAAACGGTGTTGATCGTGCGTCTGGTCCACAAGCAGGACCTGCAGCCCCCTGTGCCTCACTGGCTGAGGTACCTGATTCTGGAGAGAGCGCCGGCCCTCTTCTGCATCCACAAAAAGCACCGGTTGTGCTCCAGACTCTCCTCGCAGACCTCAGATATGGCTGACTACAAGGACGACAACAACTATGGGACTGGTGAGCTATTGGGGATTCGCGTTGCCCGATACGCAAAAAAAAAGCCTGGTTTGGTACGTACCTTAGTTAGCACTAGCAAAGAAATCCGCTAGCTAGCAACTGAGCCGCACTGCGTTTGTTGACAGGGAGGCGCGCGGCTTCAGTGAAGTAGCAGTTACACTTTCTATCCTTCTGTCTTCATCCTCCTCAGTCCAATGTACGCTCCATCACACCTGTGAGATCGGCCGGCAGCACGAAAGGGAAGCCACCCTGCTGGGACGGGGCCTGCCCCCGCCGAGGGACCCGTCGCCACCTGTCGTGAGCAACATCCTGCAGGAGGTGACGGCGATACGCAACTTCCTGGAGAAGCGGGACCGCTGCAACGAGGTGGCCAAGGAGTGGCTGCAGGTGGGCTACGTTCTGGACGTGCTGCTCTTCAGGGTCTACTTGGTGGCCGTGGTGGTCTACAGCATTACGCTGGGCACGCTGTGGTCCGTGTGGCAGGTGGCCTGAGGCCGGACGCCATTTTGGTAGCTCTGTGGGAAGCGGAGAATGACACAGCAGGTTGCTGAAGTTTGAAAACACTTGCACGGTAACCCAATGGGTAGTGAGTCCACGCGATTAGTACCTTTGTTCAGTCAAATGGGTTCACCCAAAATAAAGCTGAAGCGTATTTCAGATTTAGCGAGTCCCATGAAGGTTGTGCCATGCTTTCGTCCATTGTTGGGATGTACACCGAGATAAGGCCTCATAGTTTTCACATGTACCGATTGTTATGAGTTGCTTCATAGGAGATTATAAAGGAGACCAGCGACGGTAACAGAAAAAAAAAAATACAATTTTTTAGCTACAGCAGTGTTCCGGGGTCAATTTGAAGCGTTGGAAAAATGAGGGAAAAAACAATCCATCTTACACTGTTAATAACATGCCTTTGCTAAACCATGTCATTGAAATATGTGATATGACATCCACAGTGCACTATGTATTCACAATTATAATTTGTGGATTTGTTTCGCTACTGCTCAAACTATAATAACACAAAATATAACAGTAATACATAACGTATGCTGTATTTGATGATGTGATTTTACGCTGTATGCATTTATCCACGTCATAAAATCGAAATCTATGTTCCAGCATACATCCTTATTATGTCTAAACCGGCATATTACCAGTGCCGAAATTATCGTGTGATGAATTCAATGCTCTCGTCATGTAAATGCTGAAAATGCTGTAGTTCTACCATCCAGCCAGAGAGCGGCGCTGTGCACTACTTCATCGAAGCTCTTCAAAAGTGAACGAGAGACCGGGCCGACTGGATTCTGGATCTTAGAACACATGGATTTCAAAATGCTGGAAATTATTTTGTCTAAATTACTTTTAAATGAATTAAATTCATTTCACTCTGCAGTAATTACACAAGTGACAACATGGGACGTGTTATTTCCACATGAAAATGCACACAAACCTAAGAGACATGACTGTACACTTAAATTATTTCATAAGCACAGAATGGGACACATTCATATTTGTGTTCGCGAAGAAACGAATCCGTTTCAATTCACTAGCTTAGAGGCGCACAGCTGTTGGTGTGACTTCTCCCTCATTCTCAAGTACGGTAATTACTTCGTATAAAACCGATTTATTAATGGACATTGTTTTGTTTTTATTCAACAAAGTGTTAATTTTCTTTGTTAAAAACATAACACCACCCCCCAAAAATGGAAGTGAGACGGAATAATGGAACATTAATTCATTTCAACGGCAAACATTGATTTCATTGATAAGTCCACCGAGTTACGAGCTTGGTCATAAAATAAATTAAACTCGTAAATCAAAGCGCCACTGTACTTTTATAGTCATTATGAGTATTTGGCGTTTTTGTCTTCCGTGACCCTTTAGGCTGTGCACCTCCAAGTAGTAGCGACTCGAGCGGCAAGACTCAGGCTCCGCCTTCAGTTGTCATGGTAACAAACGTCAGACTTACCCAGCAGTGTATGAGGTGGTGAACAAAGTCACTCATGTGCACGAAACATACCCGGCCCCTAAAATAGGGTAGCTTAACGTGACAAGAAGTTGAGTTAAGTGCACTATAATTTTTGATCCTTGGCGGTAATTTGACAAAAGCACACATTTGTTACTAAGACACATGGGGTGCGTTTTAAATAGCGTAAAAGATGCACGTCGCTTTAAAAAAAATAACTGGAACAGATTATTTCAGGGAAACGTTTGGTAATATAAACAAACGGAACATTTACCGGTGATGTCAACCCGAAGAATGGGGGGTCAAAGGTCCAGACTGAAGGCTGGTGATGGCTGTCAGACATCAAGACGTTGAATGACGCAGACTCCAGTGGCCCCTTTGGTCCTTCCTTCCTCATCAGCTACAATAACATCAAAGTATGAGCAGTGAACACATTTTACGAGCAACTTTTGCCGCACTTCATTTCAAAACGCCCTCAAACAAAAACAACACGACAGGCCAGGCAAACGATAAGCGGGCGCTTTGATTTCAATCAGTCGGCGGGCACTTTGTAATACTGACAACTTGCTAAGCACACTCAAGATGTTAGTCTTTGACAAAAGACGAATGGACCAGCGGGGCCGTGCAGTTCGATAGATTTTGACAAGGGAGATTTAAAGACTCTAACTCAGGGGTCACCAACCTGTTGTGGAATTGAGAGCTACTTCTTGGACACTGATTAATGCCAGTTTGATAAACATTTCTGAAAACAACAAATTTGCCCAATTTACTCTTATTGATGAATTCTGGACTGCTAAAAATAATAATCTTAGCATAATTGTTGATGTGAAGACACTGATCACACTAATATATATATTTTTTAATCTAAAAAAAAAACTTTTATCCCTCCTGTTGTTCTCAACAAAATACACCCAATTTTGTAATAATAATAATAATAATAATAATAAAAAAAGATTTTACGACTGTGATCGTGATCCATGGGAATGAGTGTTCACATATTTCAAAATAACGGTTGTTGTAAAATTAAGGAAACACAGCCAGTGAGAGTCCGAGAACAACTGACATAAAGTCCATTGTTTATTTCCTGTGTGTACAATCGATTTTTATAATGAAACCCATAAATAATAATAAAACAAACAAAATCAATCCACTACAAAAAGACAATATACTGTTTAGTAGGATGTAAAACCCCAAAACAAACAAACAAACAAAAAAACTTGTAATATTTTTTTCCACGATCAAAAAGGCACAACATTGACGACTTTAGTGACAACATGGAAGGACCTGCAGCATTAAATCTTTTTTTATTTCTTTTTTTTCACACTCCATCAGAGAACACTGAAATGTTACAAAGAGATGTGTCTGATTCTACATGAAATAAACAAACAAAAAAAAAAGATCACCTCTCTATTAACACAGTGGCAAGACATCTGAAAACATTGCCACAGAGGGGAGTTGTGTGGTGAAAAAGAAAAAAAAAATCACACATTGTCGCTGGAAAAGACAAAGGACCTTTTTCAAATTTTTTTTTTTGCAAAGCTCTAATGCAAATTTCAATAATAAGAACAAAAATTACAATAAACGTAAGAGAACAAAAATGAAAAAAATAAAACAATTACAAATAATAATTGGGCACCTTCTAAGATTAGGCTAAGTTTAGGTGCTGAGGTAGACAAAAACTAACAATTCAAATCATCACCATCATCATCATCATAACAATAATAAAAAAGAAACACTATTGTCTTGAAATTTTGTAATAATAAAGAGCGACTTCTGCACTGGCACTTGTGCTGCCACCAAAACGGAGAAGGAGAAAAGCAGCACAAAAAAACAAAAAAGCAAAAACACTTTTAATGTATTTAAAAAAAAAACAGAAAAAAAAAGAAACTTTGTTATGCTTGGTCTGAACGGCGCAAAGTTGTTGGTCCTCAGTGCTAATATAAAAAAATAACTTGGTGCTTTCTTTTTTTTTAAATTTCTTCTTTTCTTCTTTTTTCTTTTAAACCTATGTGGAAACCTCAATGGCACATGAGTGTGAAATGGCGAGAAAAACACCACATCAAAAACACACACACACATGTACAAGTGCCCGCTCCAGGGATGCCATGAAGACCTTTTTTTTTTAACCCACGTGCCCTGAATGCATCATGTAAAAAAACAAAAACAAAAAAAAACAAAACAAAAAAACCCCAACTAAATCAAGATTGGTGCCTTGAGATACAAGTTTAAGTCACTCAAAACACAAGTATATTAATTAAGCATTTGCCATTCAAATGAATGGAATTGCAATTAATCTCTTCTAGACTCCCCCCCCCCCAAAAAAAACCAGACAATTTTTAAATGTCTTTTCTTATCAAGAAAAATAACATCCAATATTATTTTACTTTTAAAACATATAGTAAAGTCATCATTGGTTGGGGCCACGACTTGTATCTCAATGCACCACTGTCGATAATAATTGCATTCAGGGCAATTAAAAAAAAAATGGTGTCAACAGTCCATAAATAAACGTGGCTTTTTTTTTTTTTGCTGAATTTTCCTCAAGTGTCAGCAAACCTGTTCCTGACCAAAAAAAAAAACGTAATCAAAAGCTATTAAATCAATAGCATTAAGAGCCCTCTAATTCTGAATGTTAAAAAAAATGTTTCATGACATCCCATGGCTGCTGGCAATTTTTTTTCATTTTTTTGCAAAAAATTTCATCTGAAAATACAGAAACAGCACGTCTTTTTTTCCCCAACAATTTCTGTTTAGGCACACAAAGAACGGGAAAAAACATCGGAGAGGAACACTGAGGGAAGAACGATATCGATGTCAACGTGTCTATAGAGTTATATCTTTTTGCAACATGGAATGGAAAAAAAAAACGAACAAAAAAAAAACAGTGGCATAGAATAAAAGTTTTGTATCTGATTTAGTGCATTTTCCCACTATAGTACGCACACACACGCAAAGCTACACACTCGGTCACGCGCACAGAAAAGGTAGAAAACATTCAGAGGACGACGACATAATTGACTTGACGGGGAAGTGTTGCATTGTGGGTAACATTAGATCTATGAGATTGTTTTGCTGTCATTTGCAGGTGGTGGTGTGGTTAAAAAAAAAAAAAAAAAAAAAATCCCCGAACCGCTCGGCTCACAGTGTTACGGGACGTGCCATCCCTTCTGTTTTACTCTTTTCAAGTACAAAAACAAATAAAAATAATAATAACACGCTCATGGTCAAGTTTAATTGATTGGATGGTGAGTGACGCACACCTTTTTTTTTTTTTTTGTCACATACAAAAAAAAGTTGGCGGTAAGATTTTTAGTCCTTCACTTACAATGCAATTGACATCCAGAAAGCAACACTTATTATTATTATTATTATCATTATTATTACAATATGTTCGCACAATATCAAAGAGGAGCAAGGCAAAAATTACACCCAGGAGACAAAAAAAAAGACAAATGTGTGCCCTGCTCAAACTCTCCACAAAAAAAAAAGAAACAGGACTGACACGCAATACAAAAATATCACAATTTTTTTTCAATATCAAATTGCCTCCATTGGCTCTCATTCAGGAATTCTTTCTTTTTACATTTTTTTTCAATGATGATTACTAATCGTCCAATTGTCCATCGCACGCTGCAAAAAAAAAAAAAAAAATCCCCCCCAAAGACCTGCAGCACCTTTTGATCCACCGTTCACATTACAAAACTACAAGTCTATTCACATATGTTCAAGTGTACGTTCGTTTTTGAACCCGGGAAGCAATAGTGCTTTCTTTTTATCTTCCTCCTCCTTCTGCGCATCACTTAAGGCTTCAAAATTGTTTCTTTTTTTTCCCATTTTTTTTTTTCCCTCATTCCAAAATGTCCGCTTGGGCTACGTTCCTCCATCCCATCAACCCTTTACCATGCTTATTATTATAATTTTCTTTTTGACTGTTTTCCAAAGATTTTTGCTTTCAAATGACTGTATTTCCTCATGTAGTGGCCCCCGGGGCAGTGGGGTGGCGGGGGGTGGCGGAGCATTTGGTTACTTAACTGCAGATGAGAGATGGGAGGCACAAGTATTTTTGGAATACAGTGGAATTCCGATATTCACGAGTTGTACGGACTGAGTCCGACTGTGAAAACCTGCAAATAGTTGCCGCTACCTTACACAGTAATTTCCATGGGGGGAAAAAAAAAACCCAAACAAAAATACACAAATGAGCTAAGAATCAGGTCAATTAAAAACTGAAAAAGCAATGTAAAATAATAAAAAAAAAGCCTCCAATTAATGTGAGATGTTGGGAAAAAAATGTACACAAAAGTAGCATTTGGTTCAGGTCAATTGCGTGATTAAACAAACAAAAAAAAGGCTAAACTAAAAACGACAATAAGCAGGAGTTCATATCAGATTGAAAACATGAATAAAGAAGTAAACAAAAAAACATGAGTAAATATGGATCAGAAAAAAAAAAAGAGCCAGTAGATTGAAAATGTGACTATGCGGGGAATTGGGTAAGTTAAAAACACAAATAAGTGGCGAGAGGGTGTGATGAAAAAAAAATGCACAAAACTGGGAACCGGGTAAAAAAAAAAAAAAAAAAAAAGTTATCTTATTTTTTGGGTTAAAAACCCGGACTTTTGGGGACCGGAAAAAATCACCCCACATTATTTGAGAACAGGCCACTACTTGAGGGGATACAGTGAATCCAAATCAAATTTGAGGAGCAAAACAAAACAAACAAAAACAAAACACAAGCGTGAGATGAAGTAGCAATGATGAAAGAAGTCGACAAAAAAAAAAAGAAAAAACAAAAAAAAATGTGCTTTTGCCAAAACATGAACTTAGAGGTAGCTTTTGATAACAAACAACACATGAAACAAAACAACAAAAAACAACAACAAAAAGTAGACCAAACCTGCGGACTCTTTAACAAGCGTGGTTAATATCAATAATACCAAGTTTGGTAACACGCGCAGACAAAATAAATTTCATCGCTGCGGCGGTACTTTCGAAGCGTGTGTCTACACCCACGCGCGCACACCCACACCCACACACCCACACTGCTTCATCACGCTGTGCAACGCATTTTTCCGACTCGCGACGCTAACAAAACATGGGGGGGGACGGGACGGGACATGAGGTCACAAAATGAGGCAATTCAAGTATGACGTGAAAACGAGGAGATGGAACCACAGGGAAAGAGTCCATTTATCTGTCGCCCCATTGGCCGTGCCCTTTCTGTCAATCACTCAAGCGGTCCAATCCACGCTTCCCGCTTCTTGTTCCTTGGATAACAGTGATGCTCGTTCATTGCCGGGCGGTCGGCATTTATGGGGTCCGAAATTCCCCCGCCTTGGCGTGCAAGTCTTTTCACATTCACGTGTTGAGAGAGCGCCAGTCGGTCGGTCGGTCGGTCGGTCGGGCGGCGTTCCCCACATTTCCGACATTCACTCCTTCGAGAGCAGCCATTTCTCTTTCCTAAGTCCATCTTTTTCTTTCTTTCTTTTTTTTTGTGGTTAGTGTGAGATGAATGAGATTATACGTGAATGGCGGCGGTGTATTGCTGTGATTAATGTGAATATAAAGCTTGACTGATATCAAACAAAGACTGTTGTCGTAGTTGCGGTGATACATTGATAGATGATGATCATGCGGAGCGTAAGAAAATACAAGTCAGCCTTTGGAAACCCCCGGACCAGGAAGACCAATGAGAGGACGCTGACACACGCACAAAAAAAAAAAAAAAAAAGCAGCACTATAGCCCCACCCCCCAAAAACCACACCCCTCCCTCCAAACCCACCATTCAGGTTCATCCTTTGTTTTTCGCACTCCCGTTTCATCATTTACTGCATATTCCGACCGGCTCGACTGCCGATTCTCAGGGGCTATCCGGAAGTATCACAAAACAAAAAAACAAAACAAAACAAAAAAACAAAACTGCGGGAATCGATGTGTCGACATTCAAGTATTTTATCCAGTTTTGCTTGGTTAGCACTTCATTTCGTTCATGGGACGGAATTTGGTAGAGTGAGGGTCGAGGAAGGAGTCGTCCAATTTTGGTGCGGATGCGAGGAAGGACGTTTTGGGGGAATTTCCTCGCGGGCAAAATTCATGCATCTCGACGGCAAAATTTCAGATGTATTCGTAAGATGCAGATACATAGAAAAGTGTACAAATGCTCCGGTAAAGGGCGCCAATCTGGGTATTTTGGTTTTGAACGGGCACTTTTCATAATTTGCATCAATTTCTCAGCAGATCACCAAAATCCAGAAAATGTTCGGCCAAGGCAGAAGCCTGCCCTTCCCTAAGTGCCATTCTTGCTAACTCCACCAAGGAGTTTTGTTAGCATGCTAATGAAGAACACAAATGAACAGATTTCTACCAATCTCTAAGTGGATAAATCAACGAATCTTTTTATAGATCTACAAAAAAATGAGGGGGCGTATCAAAGCGTTAGCGTGATGACACACACACAAAAAATGTTTCAACGTATAACCTCAAAACTTGGTGCCGTTGTGGGGCACGGGCCAAAGAAGAAGCCATTTTGTTTTGGTGTGTTTTTCTGCCAGTAGTACAAACGCTGTGAGATGGGAAACATTTTCCTCCGGTTCTTCGGGAACCAGTGAGGTGGCTTATCTGTCAAGTACGCAATTTGGTAGCGATCTTCTTGGGAGAAGGCCTGGCCTTGGCAGAGGTCTCCACTCGGTTGCAACAGCAACTACCAGAAACACAAAGAAGTGTTTAGCTCCTTTTCCCACTCGACTTAAATCACATTCGCATCGTCTTCACATGATCGAGATTTGTTTGGGGATGAGGAGCTTTCAGAATTGATGACCAGAACGAGAAAAACTCTCGCCGAATGGGCCTTACAAAATCAGTTTCAGATTTGAGCTGTCTGATAGCCCTTGAGAATCCGTCAACGCTTGTAGCAGCAACGCTTTCCCTGCAGCTCGTGTTTGCATCACGAGGCGACCTGAAATGAAACGAAACACAAACCAAAAAAAAAGGACAACAACAACAACACAGTAACACAATGCACGTGTGCGGGAATGACCCGGTGATTCCGAACAAACCGCGGAGACTTTGCATCTCTGTGAGTCTTTCCAGGAGGACCCTTCTTTTGCAAGACAAGAAGAGAACGCAAGACACTCTCCTCAGTCTTTCGTCGCTCCTCTTTTGCACCGGCGACCCTCTGCCGCATCCTCACCTAACGCCTTAACTACATTCTCCGTATTCACCCCCCCCCCCCCCCCCCCCCCCCCCCCCCCCCCCCCCCAGCAGGGGG
>CAAKHF010024320.1:89043-102730 GCA_901007745.1 Hippocampus kuda | reverse complement strand
GTCATTCAAAAAAAGCACTTTTTTTTTTTTTTTTTTTTTATCAAATCATTTGCACATTTTGTCCCGACATGTTTGCATAAAGTCCGACTAAATTCTTCTGAGGGTCAAAAAGGCATGATCTCATTTTGTCTTCCTGGGTGGTGGTGGGGGTGGGCAGTACAAGCCTGCATTAATGTGCCTATTTGGAGTCCATTTCTTCCAAATTTGTACCGGGCTCCGTGCAACATTGCCCACGAGATATAGCTTTGTCCTCGCGAGCAGAGGCGCGCGTCCACTCGTGCTGCACCAAATCGCTCCACTAGGCTGCAGGCTGCACTATGACCAAAACGGATTCCCAGCTTCACACAGGGTGGGAGGTGGCAGATGCAGAGATGACCAGATGGTTGGAGAGAGAGCAACAACAACGACAAAAAAGAAAAACGGCCAAAAGTCTCGTCCTCCTCTGTGCATCTCTGCTTGAAAAGCACGCGTGCGAGTGTGTGATGGATGATGTCCAATGTGGCTGACAGCTGTCCATACAACTCGGGTAGATGAGGAGCGCTGGTGTCGGTCAACAATCGGCGCCGGCCGTGCCCTCAGTATCGACATCCTCCCGGGACCCTCCGAGACCACCCCCACGGTCGAACACAGACGCGAGAAAGTTTTAAACGTGAAGTGATCCGGTTGGAAGGCTGTCAGGATGTCAAGCATATCTGGAAGGTGTTTCTTCATTTATTTATCGCTTCATTTTATACCATCCGAATGGATATTTGCGTTTTAACCATTTGGACGCCATACGGTTTAGCACGAGCCTCGGGATGCGTTGGTGTTTCCAGCTTTTGCCTGAAAACTGCTGTCGACGGCCTTGAGCATTGGAAAGACATCAGAAAGCTTTACTTGCAAACTCGAAGGGGACCTCTTATGGGGTGCTTTTTTTTTTTTATTTTTTAAATGACCTCCTGACCACTATACAAACATTCCTACACTGAAAAAACAAGATCCTTTGGATTGACTTATTTTGAACATGCCAATCGGTTCCACGTGATTAAAATGTGGTAAAATGTCATTTTACTTAAGAATAAATGGATCTGTGTTCACCATGTTAATCATGTGCAAGCGAAAATCAGTGTAGCTTTTTTTCAGTGTACCTTATTGCCAATGGAGTTGTGCTTTTTATTCAGTTTTTTTTTCGAATATTCATGACTCGTTCAACAGAAAAGAACACCGAGCTGTTCTATCGTGAAAGCGGAGATTTTTTGCCATCTACGTTAGCTGCTTCCCCTAACAAGGAGACTGTCCAGTTCCTCTCCCTGCAAAGTATGTTGTTCTTAGTTATTTCTTTTTACTGCACTAAAAAAAAGACACCCCAAACAGGTTTGAAGTAATCTCTTAATCCGCCTGATAATTTGAGTTTATCCCTCACCTTTTGGCTCGCCTGGGAACGAGTGTCTATCCGCGTGTGTGTTGACTTTCTGCCTGTTCGCCTTCCCAGCGCTTTGTTCGTAATCACGTTACGTACACGGGCTAATCCTTTTAATATATTCTGAGGAATACACAGTTCAAGAGCACTTTGGAGGCGGTTTTAGTTCACCTTCCCATTTAGCACTGCGTGTGAATGTGCCGGATCAACGCCTCGTGACAGAGCCTGATCCTAAATTTCAAAGTCGAGGGTAAATATGTACACAGGCAAAGGGAGGTTTACACCGCACACAGCTTTGCAACCAGTGTGTACTGAGACGATGCGCCCTCCACACTCTTTATTAGGGAACCACACAAGAAGTTAACAAAAAAAAAAAAAAAATGTGGCGGATATGCTGTGCTGAAAATTCTGCCGAGTGAACCCCTACCTGCGGTACGTTGTTCACAAATCCACTTTTCACAGTTTCTGTGTTTGTTGTGTAATGCCCGATGATGCTGCCGCTTCCTTGGGCAATAGGAAAGAGATACTTGGTGTCAAACAAGTCTGCTGAAGTGATTCATATCGACTGTTCTAAGACCTTTATAATGTCTGGAAGGAGCAAAGTTGAGTCCGGGTTAGTGGTGAAAGTTAAGAGAGACTTTGCCAAATTTGCATGAGTTTAGGCTTCGGTTTGGCCTACAGCAGAATAGAATCATTTGATTTTTATTCACGGCCTACAAGTGTCTCGTGTAAATAGTGAGTGTAATGGTGACAAATGAAGCTTCATGCAGCACTTGGGATCATTTTTGACTCTGCTCGATGGCACTCTTGGTTTACAGATGCAATGGACATTTAATAACCTTTCATTGCACTCGCCTTCAATTTGACACCAAAAGCACGATTGAGAGGAGTAAAAAATATCGTGCTTCATGAAGCTTCATTTCAACATCGCTCGCAAAAAGTGTCTGTCAGCCATTTTGAATTTTGCCTAATTGGGATGTCACTTTTGTGTTTGGCGATACGTCCACGGCAAGTGCCACACAAATGGAAAATAAATAGGCCAATGCAATTTGCCCGCTCCAAGTACCGCACCCACGGGTGAAAATAACATCCATGGCCTCTCCTAAGTAGTAGCCGCTTGCTTCGTTACAGGCACGGCCCTAAATTGTCATGAAAACAAAAGCCCTTCTCGACATTGGCCCTGCAGCAGAGAGGAGCGCAGCTGAGCAGTGGCACTGCCACTCTCAAAGCACGTTCATTTCATCGTAGCTTGAATTTGATTGTATTTTTTTTATAATTCTTGCTCTTTGGTTTATTTTGACAAAAGGTTGTCACGTCGATGTGAGTAAAGTGAGTACTGAAAAAAAAAAAACCCACAACATCACCAGATGAAAAGAAATGGATTAAGATGACTTTAATACAAAATTTAAAGGGTCCTGAACTTAATCTTCTTTCAACTCAGCCACACTGTCTTCTTGGGATGCGGGTTGGTGGAAAATACCGTAAAATATGAAAAGGTGGCGAGGCAAGGTGACAGAAGAAGAAAAAGAGAGAAAAGAAAGTTGAAAAAGAAGCCGAGCAGACAATGCGACGCAGAGAAAAGGGAGAGAGCGCTAAGGCTGCAAAGCAATATGTTTGTAGAAGTGGGTGAAAGGCGCAGAGCGAGACAAAGGCACAGGGCCAAGGAAATGTTTGGAATATTAAAGAAGTGCTACTTGCCTGCTTGAAATGTGTCTGTGCTTGTGTGTGTGTGTGTGTGTGTGTGTGTGTGTGTGTGTGTGTGTGTGTGTGTGTGTGTGTGTCAGTCAGTCTGTCTGTCAGTGCAAAGCCACTGTTGCTTTAATGGTTTACAAAACGTTTTTTTTCCCCTACAAATTTATTTTTGTTCATCTCTCCATGCCAATGACATATAGTGACAAGCAGAACAAATAATTGCTCCTCCACTAGATGGCGGTGATGAAGCAAAATGGCAGAATATATCCATCTCTGTTCTAAGCAGCAGATCACCACATTCGGAGCAAAAACAAGCGCAACCTGAACAAACCTGACTTTGACACAGAAGCAAATGGGATTCTGCGTCTTAGCGAATGATTGATTGATGGAAAACATGCAAGTGCCAGACAAGAACCAATTTCCTTTCCTTCACTTTTCCTGCCTTGCCATCAATGTTCCGTCGAATTTCCCATGCGTGTGAGCGTTCACACAAACTCTCTGAACATCCCTTGGGCCACGATGAGCCACGCTGAGATAAAAAAAAATAAGTTACATGTTGTCGATACGTAACCAAAAGAACTCAAACCACCATACATCAAAACAGAACAAATCACTGAAAAGAACATTTTGACACGAATAAAATTAGCCCTCGTTTGTTACTTTCATTTTGGCATACAGCTGATTTTAAGTCTCAATAAAATCTATAACGATATAGTCCCACATTGCCCACTCATAAATAACGGAAAACATGTCATTTATGACCATACAAAAATTTCTAGTCTCTTGACCGCTGAAACGTACGAAAGAGCCTCATTTAGGGGGCTTTTAAACTACGCCCATGTTTGAATGGAGCGGGCCGCGTGTCGTCTGCGTCAGTGGTGAGTGTGAGTGTACGGGTGTCAATATATGCGTTCCAAAAGGAAAGTGGGAATGGTGTGGTGTCCCGTTTGTAGGTTTAAACCGATGTGGAAATGAAGGAATGAGGATAGAAATGCAATGTGGTGCGTACGAGCGTCACCGTGTGCGTCGAGAGAGTCAGAGCAGCGCGCAAGTGCTCACGCACGCAGCTTAGAGGGAACATTGCTTTCCCCACCCGCTGTAGAAATTGTGCTCATCACACCGGCCGTGCCAATTGTTCATTTAAGTATACGTTGCAGGCCATAAAAAAAAGGGATGGCTGGCCGCAAACTGTAATGGTTGCGGGATCGAAGCGGGTACAGGGAAGCCGGGGGCTGACCGTTGGTCTCCTGCCTCTCAGCCTGCAGTCATCAGTCTTGCCTGGCTGTCGTGTGATTGCTGCCAGCCGTCAAAGGGCCCGCTCTGGTCATGCCTGCTGATGAGACTTTCCGCGCATGCTCTCCAATCAATCCAGCGCTCCCTAATAGGTCACGAATGGCTGCGCGACGCTTGCCAATATGCCTCGGATCGGAGTAAGTGATCGTGGAAAGCGAGGTAGACAAGTATGGCGGCCATGTTTGCATCATCAAGCCGACAATTTGCTGGCCGCGGCGACAAAGGAAAAGGGTGCTAATTGACACGCTGCTAATTAGCCGTTGTGGGCTGGCGACAAACTGGCATGGCGGTCGCCAAATTTGAACGAAAACCAGAACATGTTAGCATACGTCTCTCGCTTGCTCATTAGCGTTTCCTATTTCCAGGCCTAATTATGAGTAAATGTGTACACACCAAATGATATTCCCTAATTGGGGAGGCAGAACAGAAGAAGAGAGAGAGCCATTGGGTGAGTTTTGTTTTCAGATAGCGAGCGCTCGGTGGCTCAACAAATGTTTTGCTTTGCAAATCAACTAACTTATGGGCCGCTAGTGCGGGCGAGAATATGTTTGATACAAATGCTCTCTAATTAAACACATTGCAACTGCCTGCCTCCCCTGTTAAGTCATCTACTGTAAAAAAGAAAGAAAGAAAAAAAAAAGAGCAGCAGATCGGCAAAATGAATTAATTTCGTCCTCCTGACGCCGTTTGCCTCGGAGGCAGCGCGGGATAAACATGACGGCGCGTGTTGTGTGGCTTTGAAGTTTCCACTTCACGACTGGATCATTTCTAATTGGAAACTTGAAACGAAGTATTTGGGATCCGTTTAAGCGGAGCAGCGGAGTGAAAGGATTCATGCATATTGGACGTTCCTCGTTAACATATGAATGGGGGTTGGCCCCGACGCTACGGAGGAATGCTGTTCCGCCTCGGTGGAGGAGGAGGAGGATGATAATGAGGAGGTGGGGGTGGGGGTGGGGGGGATGGAGAGAGAGAAGGAGCGGGAGAAGGACCACGATAGTCTGCCATCTCTGCAGTGTGGCGTGGCTCTCGGCGACGCCGTGGCTCAGGGAGCAACACGGGTCACATTCTCCCGCCTCCGCTGCTGTCACAGCCAAGATCCAGCTGGGCAGGACACTGGAAACAGGAGCGAGAATGCACATTGTCTGCGTACGTCTACAGCAATGTTTGCCAACGGAGCTACTTTGTTTCGCATCTTTATTTGGCCTCCACGTAACTACTGTTTGAGCTGCGCAAGTAGATCTGCCCAAAGCCTCCAGCGGCTGAAATATATCCTTCCATGTGGTCGTGGGGCTTTTCCGTGGCACGACACCGGCATGCGGTAAAGCAAACGAGTCAGCCAGAAGCCCCTGTCAACACTCTGGGTGTCAACACGAATCCATTCTACGGTTACCGTACCCGCGTTACATGTGCGCACACTCAAGGGCAACAATGAAATGCTCTGAAACGGCCACCCCCAGTGAACTTTTCAACGGGAAAATGCATTTTCAGTGCGAGCGTGGCTCGCTGTCGCTGATGGTGTTGTGGTACACTCGCCTAACTTGTGCGGGCGGCGTGAGATCAGTTCCCACTCAGTGACGGTGTGACTGTGGGTGTGTATGGTTGTTGGTCTCTATATGTCCCCTGCGCCTGACTGGCGACCAAAGTCAGCTGGCATCGCGATCCCTGCGACCCTCTACAACAAGGGTGTCAAGCTCATTTTTGTCGCGGGCCACATTGAAGTTACGGTTTCCCTTGGAGGGCCGTTATGAATTTTGGGAAACCATATCAATGTTTAATCACCTCCAGCGCACAACAAATGGATGGACAACGAGTTTTAAAATCAGAAGTCTCAAGAACCATGGCTGTTATTGTGGATTACATATGACAATTTGACATTTGGGTTCAGATTTTAGCGAGCATGATGGAACTTGACATGCTTCCATTTGCTTTCGCGGGCCGCATAACATGATGTGGCGGGCCAGATCGGGCCCCCGGGCCTTGACTTTGACACCTGTGCTCTACAAGATAAGAGGTGTTGAAAATGGAAAGACGGATGGATGGACGGATGGAAGGATGGACGGAAATGCTAGCTAGCTAACGGCATGTTGCAATTTCAGCCGGTAACATCAGAAAAATCCCAAGAATGCCAAGAATGCATGTTGTGTATTCATTTGCTTTCTGCGTAATGGCCGGACCGTACAAATCCTACCGAAGTGCTTGGACGTTTTGGACACATCGTCTCGAGCAGGTGAGCAAAGAGAAGCGGGGCTGGTCGACTTGCTCCCGTGGTTGTTTGCTTCAGGG
The DNA here is from genome assembly GCA_901007745.1 of Hippocampus kuda. NCBI lineage: Eukaryota > Metazoa > Chordata > Actinopteri > Syngnathiformes > Syngnathidae > Hippocampus > Hippocampus kuda. The sequence goes on along the minus strand of CAAKHF010024320.1, from coordinate 96,060 downwards.
GATTTGACACTGCCGCACAGTTGCTTTCCAATAACACGGACATTGCCTCCACCAACAGCCTGAGAAGGAATTAATTCCGGAAGCTGCGGGGCCCAGGCAGGAAGAGAGTGTGATTATAGACATCCCCTCGACAGGACACAAATACAATAGGTTAAGCCGTCTGCCGCCCCGTCGGACTTCCTTCTTGCCGTCATCTTCTCTTGGGATTGTGAGACCAACGAAAACTTCAAGTTTCGTTTGAGATTAAAAAAAAGATCTATTTCTTTTGAAAGCCATTAATCACATCCAGGCCGCACGTAACACGGCAACCCCTCATTTCCGCTTTGAGACTTTCATGTTTGCTTTCTTCCTGCCTATTTCCGTTGCTTATCGCCTTGGGTCTGCTGAACCACAAAGAACATCTCTCCCCCCACCCACCAATCCTCATCCTGGAGCGCTCCAGTGTTTGTCTGAGGTATTAGGCGCTTGTTGCCTCATTGGATTGAATTAATTGATTAATACTTGCATCCAATTAGTGCTTCCTCATGCAAATAATCAGCTGTCGGAGGTCGGAGGCTCGCTCCGTCGGCCCGACAAAAAGGCGACGCACAAAGAGTGGAATAGTGACCTGTGGCTCTAAGCTCATCGTTCCAAGTGGCAAATGACACTGGAGAGAGACTAAGTGTGTCTGCTTTTATTGGATTCAAGTGAGGAGCCCTCAAATTTGATGCAGCCAAATGTCTGAAATTGAACAGAAGGTCCCCCTTTTGATTTGTATCAGGCATTTTGTTGTACTTGGGCTCCATTGTTACTCATCGCTGCTTAAACAGTATCCCATGATGCCAATAGTAAAAAGTAATTGACGTGCACCCGGAAACGTTTCTAATGGCCTCTAGATGCCACAAAATGCCAGCAGATAATGATCTTTTTTCTTGTAATTAGACAAAACGATGGCCTGACCAAATGAAGCTCCTCCCCTGACGTCAACATAGTTGGCAATATCTGTCTGACAGTAACTGGAGAAGCACGCTAATCCGTTGTGTTTTCTGTCTCACAGGTTTGTCCTTTCTTGGAGTCACGGATGGACCAGGTGAAAGACGTTTGAAGACCGAACACTTTATTTGACAGGAAGTGTACTTTTTTGGGACAGCATGCACTGAAAGCACACGGGAGGCAGAAGGTGGACATTTTCAAGGCATTTCACATGATTGGATGAGAGTATGCGCCTTGGCAGGAATCTAAAATGGCCTGTTAACCATCATCCAGCATTGAACTGACCATCTTTGATCCAATGGATTGATATTCACCTCGTTGCAACGTGGGCCTTCTCCCTCTCTTTTGTTTTTTCTTTTACATGTGGACCCCTGCTGGACTTTTCTTTTAGTTTTCTTGTGTTTCCAATCATTCGACATGGCTCATCTCTGGCCTGTACGGGCCTGGATGTTGTTGGCAGCATGGGGTTTTTTGAGCTGCTGGTGTGATGCCACAAGGACTAGCGCTTCCAGCAGGGGCGAGCAAGGAGCCTCATCCGTGGAGCGAGTGAAGCGAGGATGGGTGTGGAATCAGTTCTTTGTGGTGGAGGAGTACACCGGCACGGAGCCGCTCTATGTTGGAAAGGTAAGACGTTTTGTTTTGCCACACACGTTGACAAGAAGTGCCGTTTTGAGGTGCTTTTGTGTAATAAATGAACAGTGGCCTTGAGTGTCCAGAAAGCTGCACAGTAGGGGTCTTATGGTACCCCGCCCAAAAAAAAAAAAAAAATGAATCATTTGGTACCCTAGCCCCTTTAAGCATCAAATATTTGAATGCAAACACTGGAGCTACACAGACAACAAGATTGACACATTCAAGCCAATGATCACATCATGTGTCTCTTCTATAAACACGTACGGCCTATATTGGATGCATACTACCACGTCTCATGAAAACGTACGTCGTCAGCTGGATGTCGCCAATCAACACTTTGCGTGTGTAGGATTAGCCCCGAGCTGATTGCCTCTCGACTGGATAGTTGCGAGATGTTTTTTTTTTTTTTTTTTTGTCTCCATTAATATTACTTCAGCCAAGTCAGCAGACTTGCCAAGCTCGCTCCGTCTGACACCCCGGCTACTCCGCTAATGAAATCTGATTTACCAATAAAAAGGCCACTCACGTCACATTAAACTGGCAGCTTGGATCAGTACATTTAGATAATGAATCCTTGCGGGGGTGAACGATCCGACAGTCATGATATTGCTTTTTTTTTTTTTTTTTTCCAAATGTGCTATTTTAGTGTGAGCAGGGGTTACACAGTTAGCAATGCGCCACCCCATCGAGTTCTTAAGTCTACGTCCTTCCCACATCCAACCAATTTTATTTTTTTTAACCCTTGCGCTCACTTTGCTCTTACTTGTTGTCACTTCGTCCAGTTGTCTGCCGCCTCTCCTCGCCGCTTGGCTCCCCTGCAGCGGCTTCCACCTCTGCTGCCTCTGATAGTCACTTTGTTAACACTTTGAAGCGGCGAAGATCTGAGGGACTGACAAGCGGCAGCCAAATGTGGCAGGGCCTCCTCCTCCTCCTCCTCATGACACAGACTTAAATAGGAGACAGCCAATTTGTTGCCTCTTTGACGCTCTCCATAAACCAAGTAGGCAGAAGAGCTCAAGCCCCGACCGCCTGCGCTCGCTCGCAATTCCTGCAAATATAATTTCAATTATTGTGAAGTAGCTTCAAGCGTGGGCAAAGTAAATAGTGGTGCAACAACGGGGATGCCAATTTGAATAGAAACACGTGTAAAGCAGGTGGTGCAGCTCTCCGTCTTTTGGGGAAACTTTCCCGAATGTGCCTGTGGAAATGTGGGGCAATTTGTGAGGTGATGTTGACTTTTTGCAGTCTCTCTTTGAGTCAATCTTGAGGGTGCCTCATGAGGTGCAGATCTGCATATGATTATTATTTTTACGTGCAATATATTTTAAGTTGTTTTATTTTACTGTATTTACTCGGGCTGTCACAACTGTTCTTTTTAATCAATTATTTGATCGATTACTCCGGCAATTGAGGATTAAAAACAACCCTAAATCCCAGCCGTCATCCATCGATGAATTTTTGTGCTGCCATTGGAGTGCACTGTGCGTCCAACCATCCACAGCAACAAATGTCCGTGCAGAAAAACGCAACATCGATTCTGGGCATCGCAAATGGGGTTTTAAAATGTTTGTTTTGCGTTGAGCAATTTTTGCGTGTTTTTGTTTTTTTTTTTTTGGTGGTGGGGGGCATAATTGAGCAGGCTGTCTGCGTGGCTGGTTGCCAAAGAGGAACCTGACAGGGAATTTGCAGCTTCCCTGCTGTGCCCCACAGGAAAGCCACGGGCGTCTCCCGTTTCTATTCCGCGCATGAAGTTGAACTGAAAACCAAGACCAATCACAAAAACTCGGCAAAGTCACACTCGCAATTGCATACGGTTTGTTTCATGACGGGTGTCAACTTGCAGGGGTGTCATACTCATCCACATTGGGGGCCGAATCTCAAGGCATACTATATTAGGTCATGGGCGGAAAACGATAATTATTTATTGAGCAGAGTAATTCGAAATGATTTTCCATCCATCCATCCATCCATCCAATTTCTGATCAGATTTATTCTCACAAGGGTCGCGGGACATCCTGAATCGGTTGTCAGCCCATCGCAGTTTTTTGGGGGGTCTTTTGCCCATGAGGATTTTAACATGCAAATCAGGACCGATCAGAGAGTGTATAATATTATTCCAAAAGAAATACGAAACTGAAAATATGGAAAAAAAAGGGATGGTCTTTTCCGTCTCTTGGAAGGAACAGTCCACTTATATATCATCCATATATGCACCCTTGCAGCAAATGGTAAAAGGTTTAAAATGCTCGCTGTAAAACAAAAAACCTCGCGACGTCTGGTGGAAAAATGAAAAGGAAAGAAAGCAAAATTAAAACCCAGTTTCCAAAATTGAAATTCCATGACAAAAGGCGTGGATTGGATTCATGGATATTTTGGTGTCACCAGGAACCCCAGTGTCAGGTTAGCTGCAAAAAAACGAAAGTACTTGAAATATCTTACATGAAAATATGTTTTCTTGATGTTATTTTTCAAAACAAAAAAAAAAAAATCTTGTCTCATAAGTCCTGTAAACACGCTGTCCATAAAAAGGATTCAAATGCCCACAAATTCAACTAACGTCTGATATGTATTTCAGTCTGAAGTAGTTTTAAATTATCGAGCCACTTTAAAAATGAAAAATAATTATGAATACTTTTCTTGAAGGTTCTGGAAGGGTTGAAATAGTTTGCAGCACTGCACAGCTGCCCTGCGTCTTTTTTTTTTTTTTTTTGCAGCTGCGTGGGCACAAGGCTGTCCGTGTGCATTTTGATGCCTTTGTAAAAGTGGGACACACTTGGAACAAAGCTCTTGTTTCCTTTGGCGAGGAAGAAGAAACCACTTCTCCACCTGCAACAGTTTGATGGGCAAATGGAGGATTTCTTTTTTGGGGTTTGGACACTTTTCCATCCTCTTGGCCTTCATATTTCAGAAAGATGGGTGCTTGAGTTTTGAAAAAAAAAAAAAAAAGAAAGAAAGAAAGCTGGATGAAGACCTGTCAGTGCAACTTCATTTTATGTCTACTAAACTATTTCTTGGCTTTGGCCTTCAGATTGGAGAGTAACATTTTGCTAAATTTGTGTGTGTGTGTGTGTGTGTGTGTGTGGGGGTGGGTGTGTGTGTGTGTGTGCGTGTGTGTGTGTGTGTGCGTGCGTGTGGTTTGGCAGCACTCGTATGTAGGTGGGAGAAAGTTGCACACGTGCACGGTGCCGGCCTTTGTGCAATTGAATTAACGCGCGGTGACGGCATTTCACGCACGTTCCCCTCCATGTGATTTCCTTTGGGAATGCTGCGAGATCCACACGCTTCACATCTTTTACCCACTGTTACTTTCCATAGCGCTATCTTCATCTCGCGAGTCAAACGGCGGCCTCTCATCCACAATATTACCTTCATGCGGTCCACGTTACAAAATTGCATAGCAAGCGCCAGAGGTTCTTATTCAGTTAAATTTAGGAACTGCACAGCGTCCGGCTAATGCTGCCTGGAGAGAGTCTGCACATCCAATCACATTAGGGGGAAACTATTGGTCTGATTTATAAGGACTCTTTCATTTCGTCTACCTTTAACAATTGCGGGAATGACTTTGAACATCTCGTTTGCGAGAGCCGTCCTTTGCAGAAAAGGTGCGAATTACCACCGGGAGCGCCGTCTTTTGTCACATTCTAAATGATGACGAGTGAACCGAGCCGGTGGATGACATTAGACTTTGATTGCGATAAGGGGGCCAAGATGACAAGAATTGGGCCGGAGAAACTTGCTCTCACTTTGAGCCTTTGAATTGAAATAGAGATCAAGTTTGATCTTGACACGGTTCAGGGTTTTTCATTAGTACGACTTGGATGACTTTTTTTTTTTTTTTTTTTCCTTTGCTCCAGATTTGGCACTTTGAACAACTGCCTTGCTCTTACTGCTCTTTGTTTTGTTTGTGGTACTTCAACCGAAATTAGTCAGGGATATTGGGGGATCCTTGTGGCACTCGAGGGCATTCTTAGAAAGAGCATAAAACATGTGAATAGGATTTTAGACAACAGCTAAAGAGGGGAAAAAAAATACAAATAAAAGCAAGACAATGAATTTTTGAATTGCGAACTGCGAATATGCCGGTGCGGAAGCTCTTTTAACACTTCTCTATCCATTACAAACCGCTCGTATTCCTTCATTGGCTTCCAGATTCACACCGACTCCGACGAAGGCGAGGGTAACATCAAGTACACCATCTCCGGAGAAGGGGCGGGCACCATCTTCATCATCGACGAGCTGACGGGCGACATCCACGCCACGGAGAGGCTGGACCGCGAGGAGAAGGCCTTCTACACGTTGCGGGCGCAGGCCCGCGATAGGCTCAGTAACGACCCGCTGGAACCAGAGTCGGAGTTTGTCATCAAGGTCCAAGACATCAACGACAGCGAGCCCAAGTTCTTGGAGGGGCCGTACATCGGCAGCGTGGCCGAACTGTCTCCTATAGGTAAGACCTATAGATCGATACTAGCTAGCTAGCTAAAGACAGAGACAGACAGCTAGCTAGACAGAGAGACAGACAAACAGACAGACAGACAGACAGACAGACAGATTATTGACACATCAGGAAAAACAAAACCTCTAAATCTAAAAATAGCACCAAACTCAAACAATGATACGAGATACGGCGCCGTGGATCCTCTCAAGTCCACCTCAAACCTTGAGCGGGAGAATTAGGAGTTCAATCTCCCCCGCCCCCTCAAAAAAAAAAAAAAAAAACATTTCAAATGTGTGATTATTTGACAGAGGTACAGGAAAACAAGTCTATCTGCCCTGTGCCCGAGTCACACACCGAGTCCATAAACAAGCTGCGCAATTCAATTCCTAGCGAGCAGATGTCATGGCCACCAATATGTTCATAGTAATAATAATCATAACAATAACGGAGGGGGGGGGGTGCAAACACAGCTTCCTGAGTCCTGAACTTTGAACCATTGTACAAACAGAAAGATGATGTGTGACATAACATGACTTCCTTGGTGATGCTTTCACCATTCTAACAGGCCCCACGAGGGCAACGATCGCTTGCACGTTTCCCACAATGACCAAAAAAAAAAAGGATTCACTTCACAAATATGTTTGGAGTTTTTTCCCTTGGCAAATGAAAGGGAACTGCAGCGAAGGATGCGGCTGCTCACCACGACAATGAGCAATGCATTTCATGAAAAGACACACCAGTGACATGCACATATATATATATATATATATATATATATATATATATATATATATATATATATATATATATATATATATATATATATATATATATATATATATATATATATATATATATATATATATATATATATATATAAAGACATACTATCATCTCGGTCAAGGTATTTTTTTCAAAGTAGATAACATCCAGATCATTTCATTTCTCAACACACCATTAATTCAGTGTATTTTTTT
>CAAKHF010024320.1:29699-46025 GCA_901007745.1 Hippocampus kuda | reverse complement strand
GGGGGGGGGGGGGGGGGCCTGAACCCACCATGTCATTTGTAGTCGTTTTCATCTCCGCCTGCATTTCAGCCATTGATTCCCGAACGCTGCCGGGTAATGATCTCTTTTCTGCTGGCGTCCTTTAATTGTTCTCTTCTAGAGACGGGACGCAGCCGGATGCCGTTCGACTCCAACAGCAGCAACAACATGTCTTGGCAAACAAAACGGATATTTATCCAGTCCTGGTCATTTGAATGTCACGTTGAAGAAAAATTGCCGGGAAGCCAGCCTTTGCTGTGCTCGAACATTTGAAGTGTCACTCCACACTGTATCCAGCGGACGGTGCTCACTCACCCTTGGCTTTCAGGTGAAATTTCAGGACGAGCCTAAAATGCATCCCAACCTTTGCAGGCGATGTGACCTCCTCTCTCCGCTTTTGAACGCACGCGTCCAACTGTCAAATGTGTCGCTACCTTTTGTTGCTGTTCTCTCACGGGGAGCTTGACGGCAACATTCACAACAGGCGTTTCTTCCTTGAATCGACCAAGCAACGTCCTGCTTCAACAGGCGTCCTCATGTTGACACTTTTTTGTGAGTCGTGTATCAATTTCTTCGACTAACTGTATCATGGAGCACAATTCAACCTAAATTCAACATTCGCATTCGCATTCTATCAACTATTTTGCTTCCTCCCCTGCCCCCAATTAATTTCTATTTTCCAAAGTGCACATTGGACTCGATATGTTTTTTCATTTTATTTTCATTGTCATCTTTGTGCTCTCATTGGAAGCGCCGCTGCATCCTCACCGTTTGACGTTCTTCAGGCTTGAATGAGTATTGATAGAAAGCTCCCCCCTCCCTCCTTTCGAGTCATTTAAAGCGTATTTTGGGGGCGAGGCTGCAAAATCAATGCTCATGCATTTCGAATGGGAAAAGCCGACAATACACAAACACGCTCTTACCCTCCCCCTTAGCCCCCTGCTGTGCCTTTGCACATCAAAGTTTCAATGGCGGCGCTCAGCGGAAAAGCCACCGTGCACCGGGCATGTTTTGTTGATGTCGCAACGTCCATAAGGACAACGCCGAGTGCACTTTGTGGGGCGGATGTTCCTTCGAGCGCCCTGTGACTGGCCGGCAACCAGTTGGAGGCGTCCCCCCCGCCGACGGCCCGGAGACGGCTGGGATGGGCTTCAGCACACCCGCGACCCTCATGAGGAGAAGCGGATTAGAAAATGGACGGATGGATTCTTGGTTTAATCGTGTGGCCAGCGGGAGCAGGATGAGTGAGTGTTAACCATCACTTTCACCTTTGTTCAAGCCAAGAGGCAAGAGAGAGGAGAGGAGGTCACGGTTGGCAAGGGTAAACATCATCACTTATGGATGCTAAAGGAAAAATAAAGATCAAATCTGGAGTGCGCAAGTCATAAAACTAAATCTGGCGAGCACCTCAAAAGGAGCCGAAGCTTAACTGCACAAGTCACCCAGACAAAAAAAAAAAAAAAAAAATTTTCTAAAGAAGTTTCTAAAGAACAACCAAGCGAGATAAATGGAATACTGTACGCGCATCCACTGGAGCCAGGCGGCAGAGGAAACAGCAAAGGGCCAACGGGATCATGACACATCTTTTCTGTCGGCATCCTCTACCAACGACGCAGCCCGTCTTGTCTTTTTAACCATCAAACGTGGCCCCTGAACAGAAAAGCTTGCCCGCCCCTGCTATGCCAAGCGTCGCTTTTCCACAATGAGTCCCCTTCAAGGTTTCACGTTTGATGAGTCAAACCTCCGTCCGCACTTGAGGCGAACGATGTATTTTTGACCGTCCTTGCGCTAAGCGTCGCGTAACTCTTTCTATCCCCCCCCCACCCCCCACCTTTGCCCCTCCAGTTCTCGTCTTGCTCATCCTGACCCTCAAACGCCACCGGAAAGGCCAGCGGATGGCTGAGGACGAGGAGGACATGCGGGACAACGTCATCAAGTACAACGACGAGGGCGGCGGCGAGCAGGACACGCAGGCGTACGACATGAGCGCCCTCAGGAACCTCTACGACTTCCCCGAGGCCAAGAGCGCCGCCGAATCGGTCCCGGATGTCCGCGCGCTGCCGCAGTGGTTGCGGGCGAGCCGCCTAGCGGGCGGGGCGGCCGAGGCGCGCTCGGCCGCCGACTTCTCGCTCTTCAAAGGTTACATCCGCAAAAAGGTGGAGCAGGCCGACGCCGATCTGTCGGTGCCGCCGTATGACTCGTTCCAGACGTACGCCTTCGAGGGCACCAGCTCGCCCGCGCTGTCGCTCAGCTCCATCCACACCCTGTCCACCGCGTCCGAGCAGGACTTCTCCTACCTCAGTGACTGGGGGCCGCGATTCCGCCAGCTGGCGGGCTACTACGCGCCGGGAAAGCCCGACGAGGACGGGTCCTAGCGGCGCGTCACGTCCCGCAGAGAGACTGCTTCCATAGATCTCCTCTTTCTTTGTCCCCGTGTTCTCCGAACGCGCACGCAGCAAAAAGACCTCCTCGTCTCACTTGGTTTGCCCCGACCCGGTTTTGGCTTGTTTGAGCGACTTTGCACAGCCGGTGAGAGAAAGGCGACGGCAACGTTACGGAATTGTCAGAGTGAAGGCGAAAGCGGCAGGAAATGTAAGCGCAGCAACGTCTCTGCGTGTGGGCAAAAGTACATTTTCATCAACCTGCAGCCAAAAAGCCGCTTTTCAATCTTGCTTTCTCATCAGCGGCGTCACAGGTGAGCTGACTTTGGACAAGAGAAGCGGGTCCCATCGCAACTCCATCGTCACGCACAAATCAACAATTCAAACTCAGACTCACATCTCTGGAAAATGGGGAGGGAGTCTTACGCCCGCTTCACAAAGCAGCATTTTTGGCCCCATTTCGCTCTGATTAGCGTGACGGCTCCAAAGAGAATCGGATGGTGCGTGGTGCGTTCGGACTGCTTTCGACTGCTCGGAAGGGCGTTTGAGCCGCTCTGAACTCCGATTGGGGATATTCGACACGTTGGGTTGCTTTGGCCCGACGTGTGCGCTGTTCCCCGAGGAAAAAGGAGCAACACGCCCCGTTGACAGAGACGTGCAGCCAGTCCCAAAGACGACGAGGAATCAAGGTTGGGGAATCCAAAATGATGATGACGATCAGATGAACACAACAGAGAGACGAGAAGACCAATGGAAGCTCGCTGCAAGAAGACCGTTGAGGCCTGTGGCAGAGATGACGGTGTGACGAAGACGATGATCAACGACAACTCGCAAATGGCCGTACGCCACGGCCCCGACGACTCCCGATGCTATTCGTCTTGCATCTTTCGGATACCTCCACATAATTACGTTGATGAGCCATGAAAATATATTCTGTGACTGGAATATCCCACCAGACGGTATTTTTCCACATCGCCACAACAAAGCGCTCTAAAGCGGCCAGGCCAGTGCTCCAGTGAGCCAGAAATCAGGAAAACTGTCATGGTGAAAAACGGTCCAGCGCTATATTGCCACAATCGAGTACTTCAACTTTACTTTTGCCCTGCTGACTGACTTGAAAAAAAAAAAAACAAAACAGGTGTCCCTATATTTTTGTTCACTCAGTGCTCAACCTCAGATGGGTGACATCATTTGATTCCAGGAGCTTTGTGTGGTTGTTTTTTTTTTTTTCACACCGGATTCCGCAGATGGCCAAGGCAACCCTTCAAAAGATTTTGTTTTTTTTTAAACAGGGTGTTGATATTTATGTATTTATTTGCTTTTGTATTTATTTATTCGTACAGATTTCCACTGGAATCTGACACTGGAAGGCAGAAAAAAAGGACAAATAAGAAAGAAAAGGGACCAGCTGAGTATATTTCTATTTTTTTTTTCTATGAACACTTTTGCTCATTTCAAAATGTGAGATGGATGGTGTGTAAAAAAGCAAAAAGAAAAGAACAATTCGATGGCTTCTTGCAGTTGTGATTTTGTTTTTTTTTGTTTTTGAGGAGGGACACTGCAAATTGTGCGGGGTTTTTTTTTTGCCACAGATTTGAAGGCACAAATGATACAAAACGTGTCTCAAAGAATTGCCAATTTTATCTCCTCGTTTTTGTTTTGTGTGTGTACAAAACTGAAGTTAACTGTGCGTCATCTTTCCTCTTGGTTTGTATCGTTATTTTTGGCATTAACGGGAAGGAGGTTTACAGGTATAACGAATGAACTGGCCGCATCCTTCCTTATACCGACAACCTAAAATTCACGTCAACCTCAATGTATGGAAAACTGAAAAAAAAAAAGAGAGAAAAATCGAAATAAATATTTAAATTTTTTGATAAACTCCATCTGTTTGTGTGCACTATGTTATGTATAAAATGCAACTATTTTAGATGCAAATATTCGGGGTAGACTGAAAAAATGTGTAATATTTCGAGAATAAAATTTGGGGTTTTCATGTGGAACGTCATAATGTTACAAGTGTTACAAATGATCCAAAGATCGTAACACAACTTGATGGGTTGGAACCAAAATTAACATTTTCTGCATGACTTTGCTTTTTGTAAAATGACAACATCTTGAATACGGCCTTAGGGCCTACCTTTTTATTGAGCTGTGACTATTTTGTCACGTCAATTACTTTTCCCTGTAATATTGTGTCATCTTTTCTAAAATTGAAACAATCAGTCCGGTACGTCTACAAATTTTATTTTCGGAATATTACAACTTCTCAGTGAGAAAAATGTGTTTCATTCTGACTTTTCTTTGATTCAAAAAAAAAAAAGACTTTAATCTTGTCGAATTCTGAGTTGATTCCCCCATATGTGGATTCATATGCATATGATGATGCTTCTTTGCATTCTCTTGCGATTATTTGCCGATGGTGTCTTCGGAGTTGCGAGTGACTGTGCTGCTCGACTTTTGTGTGTTGTCGGCGGCGAGGGATTCACAGATGAACCCCGGATGGAACCAATCGCGGCCATTTGACATGCCCAGCCAAACAAAGAGCCTTCTGTCATATTACCCCCCCCCCCCCTTCCCAAAAGGCCGCCTTCTGCCAAGCTAGCGCAATTGTCGCAGCCATCGGAGGACGGCGAGGCGCGTGAGTTCGCTTTAATCTTCCTCATCTGCCACCGAACCCGTGTTCATACTCCAAGCAAAACAAAAAGAAATAAAAAAAAAAGAAGTGGTCCTCGCAACGCTCAATGTAGGAGTAGATCAAAAGAGCCATTTGAATCGCCAAATTAGCTTTGCTTTAAAAAGATGCGAGTGCATCAAACTGAAACAAAAGCAAATACTTTCACTTTCAAGCATATGGCCAATTGTATCCAAGTTTCTTTTATTGGCGAGCAGGATCAGAATCGGAATCATCTTGATTGGCCGTGTATGGAGAACACACAAGGAATTTGTCTCCGGTTGTACAAGCAAGCAACAAGCAATGACAATAAACAAAGAGAACACACAAGGAATGTCAGTATCGAAAGACTTTTCCGCAATGAAAGGGGACCATTGCGCAGTGGTGGCACCCGACGACAGTTGTGCGACGACGTGCCGAGTCATCGAGCAGAGACCAAGTGATCGGTGCACGCGGATGTTGTCCTGTTTGGGAAGGAAATGCCCCAGTTGCAGCCTACTTGAAAAGTTCATTCGTGTACGTAAAAGGACATCGAGACGCATATCGCTTCACGCCCTCTTCAACTGAGCCGTACCATATCGAGTTGAATCTTAATCCCACTGAATCCTACGAATGGATTGCTTCCACGTTGAAATCATATCAAATCCTAATGAAAAGAGGAATCAAGATCAGATTTTTTTTTTACAGTATTTATTTTAATATACTAGTTCAGTACAAAGTTGTGCGTCTGCAACAAGAACATTTTTTTTTTCATCATTTTCACTGTTAAAGAATAAAACTATCGCACCTAATTCAAATATATTAATAATTATTCATTCATTCATTTTCCGAACCGCTTGATCCTCACGAGGGTCGCGGGGGGTGCTGGAGCCCAACCCAGCCATTGTCGGGCAGTAGGCGGGGGACACCCTGAACCGGTTGCCAGCCCATCGCAGGGCACACAGACGAGCAACCATACACGCTCACACTCACACCGAGGGACAATTCAATCAGCCTGCCGTGCATGTTTTTGCAATGTGGGAGGAAACCGGAGTACCCGGAGAAAAGCCACGCAGGCCCGGGGAGAACATGCAAACGCCACACAGGGAGGCCGGAGCTGGAATCGAACCCGGTACCTCTGCAGTGTCAAGTCGACGTGCTAACCACTGGACTACCGGGCCGCCCTATTAACAATTAATAATTCATAAAAAATCATTTTAAAAAATACATATTCTTTTTCAAGAATAAGTCAATGACAATATGGGAGGGAATGTTGGGAAGTCAATCTTATAGGAGCAACGCCATTTTTTGTTTTTGAGTAAATGTTCGTGTCGGATGAATTGTGCTCATCTTACAGGAGTAATGTTTCATATTTTTTAATAATTAAGGATGAAAGTTGCATTTTTGGGGGGCTGGGTGAGAGCAATACTTTACTTTTGAAAAAAAAATAGCAGTACTCAATTTTTTTTCAAGAAAAATCAACTTATACTCAAAAAAAAAAAACAAACAGCTTAAGCAAGGCAGGTCTTGAAAGATTCTGCAGGAATCTTATTTCAATTCCGGTGCTGTCGGTTTTGCGAACGCGCGCCGCTCGGTCGCACGTGTTCTTTGCTGCGTCTCCGCCGCACAGCGGCGATTAACATTAACCTTTAACTCAGTAAATGTCACCAGCGGCATTGGAAACACGGCCGCTCGCGGAGGCCATCCGGAGCACGTGTGCGCCAATGTCATCACATGACCTCCAGCCGGGGTGACGTCACAAACGCCGAGCGGAGAAACTGCCGATGAGTCAGCTTGTGCCGGAGGCAAGCAAAGGAAGCGCTCGCTCGCTCCCTCGCTCGCTCGCATTTTTGTCTGCAAACAAGCTTCTCATTCATCTTCCATCATTGTCAAAATGAGACAGTTTTTGCCCTCCGCCCGGTAACGCCGCTGCGGCCCTAATTAGGGAGCGTGTCACTCAGCCTGAACCGTGTTGATAATGACTTCTCCTCTTACTCTGTTTTGGGCTCACTTGCAGACACGGAACACGAACAAAACAACTTTGGCTCATATTTACAGCAGCTTGCACGCATTCATATTTGATATTTCAAACGAAAACGTAGTCATCATTCCAGTGCTGTCAAGTTACAGCTTTATTTTTTTTTCCATCAAATTTGGACTTTTCCCATGAACTATGACTTCATTTCCATCATTCTGTGGGGAAGGGGTTCTGAAAATATGATGCATTTTCTTTCACAGTACTGCTAATGAAGTTCTCATAACATGAACAATATTCCCTCACGGGAATGGGGAAAAAAAAAAGTCGTTTGTTACACCGTTAAGCACTTGCAGTCATGAGGGCTTTGCATTATTTCAACAACGTCCATAAATACAGCTGGGCATTATTTGTCGCATTCCTCAAGAAAATGGCAATGCCCGTCATCATTTTGCCCCTTGCTCATTCGTTTAGCATGCACAGTGATGGACTGTAGCGGAAGGTAGACATGTCTCAAAATGCCGTTGGGATCAATTTGTAATCGAAATGTAAAATGCTTTTTATTTATTTATTTGCGCATTGAGAAGGTCACGCATCCATTCAGAACCAAACTCAGGCTGGAATAATTTTGCCGGAATAAATTCTGTTGAATTACGAGCTTTGACCAATATCGCGCGGCGTTGATAGAGACTACGTTTTTTTTTTTTTAAACTGTAGAGGACATGGAACGCCGGTCAAGCACATCTGCAGCGGTAAATCCCGAGGCGCGCCCATTTTCCTGCAAGAGAGGAGTGTGAAAACAACAGCAGCAACTAAAAGAGGCTGCCTCGTGTCATCGGCACCGAAGATGAATGCAAAGGTTTTGTGGTTGGCCCGATACACTCGGAAAGGCAGCGGAACTCTCAACGGCGGAAGACGTGCAGGTGTGTGTTCAGTTGAAACCCAAAGCACACCAATCATTTACCCTTTTGCAATTTCATTGACAACAAGCCTCAGTAAGTTGAACGTTGAAAGCTAACATTGAGCGTGTCTGAAAAAAACCAAAAAAAAAAAAAAAACGTATTTTTTTTGGAACAGCCTCGTACTCTCTTGAGACTCCGTTTAACACTTGTGACGATGCATCAACCTTAAGTGACATCACTTGTCAAAACATCCACCTGCAGCGTTTTTGTTTTGTTTTTTCTTTAGGGACCGACCTTAACAAAAACAGCCAAAATTAAAAGCAATGCAACAAAACGAAGATGACATCTCGACTCCTGTTGATAAACTTGAATATGACTCGCACAGCCGCAATATGGCACACGTAACTTTAATATGCCATACCTAGATTTAATCCTCCACATATACAGCACCTGTGAGTGATTGTTTTGACAACACAAGCTTGTGATGGTTAGGCCATGTAGCTAGCTTAACCTTAACAGGAGCCACAGAGCGTGACATGCCACACGGGACTTTAATACACTCCATTGGACATGAATTGTGTGGGAGTGATTGTTTTCGTGGCACCAGTCTGGGATTGTTATGCCACACGTCGTTAGATTGTGCCTGACATTACTTTAATATGATTCCCGTAAGCTTAATATGCCACACGTGACTTTAATATTCCACGTTTAGCCTTGATGTGCTGACGACAGGCGTGTGACTAGGTTCCCTCTCATGCTAACCAGTATGAGAAGACACACGCAGCATGTTGTGCTTTTCAGGCGTTTTCTCAATATTTCACAAAGGATAAATAACAATGACAAGAGCCACGTGATCAGACACAGGACCTGCTTGTGTTCAGATTTTAAACTGAAGTGACATCAGTGTTCTTGTGAGTGGTTATTATTAAGAAGAGAACTTGCTTTTTTTTTTCCCTATTGATCTCTCTCGTCAATATGATTTAAGTTTCATTTCACACCTCAATAAAATACGGTGCATGCATACCTCACATTTTGCTCATGAAAGCAATTTGTTGGGCATGACTCAAATCAGCCTGACTTACTGTATACGAAAAATGACCTTGACACTGCTTTAGAGAAGAAAATGTTATTTAGTAGACTCACTGATAAAATGTGATTTCTTGCTAGCAGCTCGGTGGAGCACATCTGGACCCCCCGCCCCCCACGACCCAACGTTCCAAAAACATGCATCTTAGTTTCCTTGAAGACGCTGAAAAGGCGTGAATTTGAGTGTCAATATGTTTTTATAGGGGTACATGGCCACCGTCTGAAATGGTGCAAATATGCATTGTATGTTGTTTAAAAGTAATTGGGGGGGCGGGGGGCGGTCACAATCATCTTCCGGTCACTCCTGTTGGACGTAACATGAATTTGAGATGAATTTGGAACAAATTCAAGAACAATTCCATGACTCTTTGTTGACCTTTGCCTTGAATGAGCATTTTCATGGAAACGCCCATCGTGACACGAAGAAGAGCGAAGAGGCTGACACAAGGAGATTAAACAGTGGGCCATTTTGAAAGGCTCCAAAAGAACACACGTGCCTTCGGTAAAGTACATTGTGTTTAATTCTGGCCGTTATGGCTTTGTGGAAGTAATTGCATTTTATTCTTTCAGCCTACCACTGACCCCCATCAACCTGAAGAAAAAAAAAACTGTGTTTCATTTTAAAGGCCTTTATGTTGCCCTTGACTACTGTCCAGCTCACTTGAATGTTGCTAATAACGCAAAGGTGGAGAGGGAGACCGACTTGACGGGTTCGCTCAATGACTACTAGAGGTACAAGGGCTCCCCTAGTGGTATGTGAAAGTATCACTGCCCAAGTTCAGTTCAATTCAGTTGCATTCAACGGTTTCGAAGTTCAACTGTTTGCGTTTCATCTTCATGAATTGTTATTTATAAATATTTACTCTTGTACAAAAATTTTACTTGAACCTTTGTTGTGGCTTTTTGGGGGATGGGGGCGGGGGGGGGGGGGCTTCCTTGCCATCTTGTGGGCTTCAGATCAGTGGGTCTCTGAAGTCCTTTGAGACTCTTCCGTGCTTCGGGGCTATTTCAATCTTTTTGATTTGGCATGTTCTCATTATTTCGGCATCCATGTGAAACATTTACATTTGTGTCGTTTAGACTACGATTAGTGGCATGCAAAAAATAAGAATAATAATTTAAAATCACTGCCCAACTACAGTTCAGTTGTGTGTAACTGTTTGTTCAATACATTCGCTGTTTGTTTTGGACCATTTATTGAGGCAATATTTGTTCTACGACTCTGCACAACACATTTATTTTCCATCATGATGTTATTTTTGTCCCTATATTTAAACAAGGTGTTGTACAAATTCAAATTTTAAAAAAAGGTTCAATCAGATGCCTTTTCATTATTCGTCCTTTTTTTTTTTTTTTAAAGCTGGTAGTTGGCGTCAAAGGTTGAAAAGCCACTGCATTAGAGCGGGGTGAAAAGGAGCATTCATATGAATTTGCGATGAAGGCATTTGCAGCCTTTTTTGCGGCCACCTGTTTCACACCAAAACAAGCGCACCCTCAGGTGTGGCACGGCGGGCTTCCGGACAGATGGTGCTGAAGTTTGGACTTGCCTCTCAGTCATCATCCCTCTCCTTCATCCTGCACTGAGTCAACACTGGAAATCTCAGCGGAAAGAGTGAAAATGCGGCCGAAACGGCAGTTACGTAACAAAGGCCGGGGACCACGCGACTCGAGCCCGTGGCGAGATGGCTGCGCTCGTTCCCCACATGGAACCATCTCGTCCTTGCAGGCGTTGTTGTTTTATCGCAGTGTGTCTCGGTGTGCAGCGCTGTGGGGGCCCTGGCAGATAGTAACCTCTGCACAAGCCGACTCAGCAAAGCAAATACACTCACTCGCACGGGGGCATGACGAAATAGATCCACGGGCCGTAATATGTTTTCACGTGGTAAGTAAATGTTTTTATCGTTTCACGCACACACAGCCATTGGCAAGGCTGTCCCAGCGTCTCACGTGGTTACGTTTCCGCTTTTTTTCCCTCTCAGATAATGGCTGTGTCATTGCAGTCCCATCATCCAAGAGAAGTGTGAGTGAATAGGGCGGGGGAGGGGGGGATTTTTTTTTCCCCACCACTGACTAAGATGGTGGCGCAGGAGCCGATACGGCTTGCAATTAATTACCAGTGTTTGTACATCATTAATTTTTATTAGAGTTGGCCTGTGAGCGCGTGCGAAATAATTCTCTCCGTGCACTTATGAGGCAAAGACAAACAGGTCATTAGTCTTTATGTCAAGAGTGGAGTGTGTAAAAAAAAAAGAAATATAATAAAATTAAAATAAAAGAAGCCAATTTTGAGTGCAAAATTTTGAGCAAACTTTAAATGACACGGTGAACTAGTCAAGAGTCGGGAAGGCTTTTTGGAAATGTTCCACTAATTACCATAAAGCGGTTTATTAGCGGATATCCTCCACATCGTTTCATTGATTTCAAATGCCACAGCTGTTTTAATGATGTATTTGGTGCACGCTCGGCGACTGACCACTTACGCGCCAGACATACTTCACCGTGTTTACGACACTCGTAAAGCGCATATGAGCTGTTGCGTTTCAATGCAGAGTGATTTCCTGACGGCACACGGCGATAGATGGGTGCGTTGCACTGGAAGTGGCAGCCGGATGTCATGCAAGGTAAAGCCCAGATGAAATGCTCCCATTATAGATGGCGGGATGGGGTGGGGCAGACTCAAGTCACGTGACTTCACTCCAGTCAGATTTAAGTCACCGATTTAAGGAGGTTTGTTTATATACAGCAAATCTGCATTTAGTAGGTGTGTGCTTTTGAAAGATTGGTTATTTTGTGGGGAGCACGAGCCAAGGTGGCAACCCACTGTTATGTGACGCTATGGGCAACTTACGGTAAATGATGTGGTGGTGGAGGGAGTTGGGCCACAACTTGTCATCTGAGCTACCAGGGGGCCACACAGGACCAAGCATTTCCTAATCGGATAAATGAGAAAAACGACGGACGCGCCGCGATACTGAAATAGTTTTCTTCTGCTCACGGTGGGCAGGACGTCACTTGCGTTGGCTGCCAGTGGAAGTTTGAATGTAAACAAGTAACTGCGGCTTTCTAACAGCCATTAGTAGGAAATGGGGGAGGGGGGGGTACTGGAGTCATATGACTTCACACGAGTCAGACTCGAGTGGCCATTTTTGGGATTCGCAAGTTGCTTGCCAAAAACTTGGGAAACACTTGACGTGATTTTGACTTAAACTGTATGGCTTGATAAGTCATCTGGTACAGAGTTGGAAAGCTGTATTTTGCCTTTTTAAGAAAGAAAGAAATGTTTGTTTCATTTGCACCAACCTAGCTGGCAATCCAGTCAGGGTCACTTTGTGGTGTGGACGACGTAAACACCAACAAGTGCAAGGAGCGACAAAGATCATCAATTTGAATGCATCAATTATTTTGTCGATGACGTTGGCCAATGACGGTTTACAAAACAAATGTTGTTTACCTCACAGAATGAAGGCAACGATGACGTCCAACTTCATTCGTCGCCACAAAACCCACAAAGACGGGTAAGCTAACATCACAGTTTAGCTAGCAATACCAAGACCGGTTTGGGAGCAGTAAAAACAGTGCGATTGGGAACATTGAAGTCAAGATAGGTAACGTAACTTGGGGTGAGTTGGTTTCTGAAAACGACCTGAACAGTTTGTTTCAACTTTTATCACACGAAACGTTATGTACTGCTTAGTAGTTGCTTAGATTCAAGTGCAGCAGCGCATGCTAATTGACGCTCATCTCACTTTCCTCGTCTCCATTCATCTTCCGATGATAGGCTCATTTTAGGCGAAGCAGCAGCTCCACATTCGAATTTGGACTCACAAGTGAGCATAAATAATAATGCTTCGAGCATGTTGGAAAACATTGCAGCACGCTGAAATGGCTTGCTCTTTTCCTTCCCTACAAGTAGCCTCCGGTGGTCCTGCCACCATTCTTCTCTGTCCTGAAAGACATTTATCGATGAATAAAAGTCAGCCTGGGATCGTGATTTATCGGAACGCGGCTCTTTGGCTCGGTCTCTCTCCTCTCTCGGTGGCCGCGCGCCAGGTGGAACCAGCCGCAGCCACCGATGAGTCCATCTCATCCCCGGCAGCGCGCTGGCCGGGTCAGAGCTGAGTCTGGTCACTTTTTGAAAAGTAATCTGTCAGACTGTCAAAATGAGTCCCAGAAGAGGTCAGCGGGTAGGAAGTTTCTGCTCGACAGCATGTTATTGCTGTGTTTCAGCGTGTCGGCAATTTGATGACTTTCTGCAAAACCTTCAAAACATCAAGAGTAATCCGATGCGCACGCACACACACACACACACACACAAAAAACATTGCTTCGCATCGCCCGAGCAATCTCGAGGACTGAACTGTCAAACAACCTGCACGGCGCGTGAGGAAAAATCATGCTGAGCCATTTCATTCTTGTCTAGGGATCGCGTGTGGCCTGCGAGACGCCAGGTGGGCCAGCGTCACCTGATGAGCCTGCTTACAGGTAAGGACGTGCCCGCAACTCACCTGTCATCTTCTTGTGCCAATGCGCTTGGTCCGTTTGGTCGCGGTGTCATCTTTGGATGATGCAAGTTTTTCTGGTCACAGCGCACCAGACTGCTTAAAAGTCTCCATTCGGGATTGACAAATGCAACAAATGCACGGCTGGAGGAAAGAAACACATTCATGCGTCACTGGCGCAGTATCGCACACCTTCATTTCTTTCAGGAATATAAATCAATTTCGAATCAGTTCATTTTTGGTTTCATTGCTTTAGGTATAGCGCTCAATTCCAATAACACTTATCTCAAGGCACTTTTCGTGTGGCGCAGCATGTAGAGAGCCCGAATTGAAAAAAAAAACCCTGTCCATTTGTTTATAAGCTTCAGTCTGTGAATCTATTCAGCGCGATAATGTGAAGGCCGTCACGACGGGGACGCGCGATCAAGAGGAAACCTCAGAAGTGCTAACGCAGAGAAAGAAAAACAAAAACCAAATGACAAGAAAAGCACTTGAACATTCACCGGCTGCTGTCATTCGCCAAGTCCAGGTCAAGATGCGACGCTTGCCGTCCTTGTTTAATGGCGCAAGAGGCAAAATGTGTTCACAATGGTTTTCTCGTAGGCTTTTCACTCATCGCGCCATCTGACTGTGCAACACGACATGACAGCCACAACACCACGACACACACACACACACACACACACACACACACACACAGACGCACAGACGCAAGATTGCGAATAGTTGGGGGGAACTGCACCCAAAAAAATACAAAAGTAAAAGGTGACATGATATGATAACCCATCACACATACTTTGAAATCCTAATCCTACCAAAACAGCCGAAACACCCCGAACCCAAGGTTCGTTGCAAGACGCGGGCCCAATTTGTGGACTGAGTAATTGTTTGACTAATGCGGGGCTGGGAGAGGACAAGCAGTATGTCAGTGTACAACAAGCGGCGTCCCCAGAGAGCCCAGGACGGAGGATGAATGACTGTGATCATGGCCGTGGTCTCCCGGCAACAAGGAGGCAGCTCCACAAGCTGGAGGATGAAAATGCATGAAGCAAATGAATTGAAAAAGCCACTAAATGAAAAAAAAAAAAAAAATGGGTTGTTCAGGCCAATGGATTTCAGGGAACAGCGGTGTCCTCCTGAGAGAAGGCGTATCCATGAAAAACGAGTTTCTCTCAATTGCAGCAATGGGACTGTTGTTCCATGGATCGTTGGACACACACACACACACCAAGCAGACAATTGGCATTTTGGCGGAATGCATTCCAAGGAACTTTCACTGAAAGCGTTTTGAAATGTGAAGGTGAATCAGGCACACGCGCAGACCATCCAACTCTACCAAGGCCGAAACCGTTTCCAAACAAAAAACCCGAAACAAAATCATCATAATAATGAACACAAAATGTATGCAAGGTTTTGTTTGTGTTTGTGACTCAAGGCTTCTCAAGGCTTCTCACAAAAGGAGACCCTTGAACAAATACTTGACCTCCTTGGAGGCAGTCATAGCCAAACAAAGCTGTGCAGAACGCCGCATCAAATTCAGTGTCATGGAACGTTTGCCACAAAAACAACAGCTGGACCTTGAGGGCACATGTGCCCACTGCAATTGGCCCGCAATGGTTCTGCTCAACGCTGTCATTGGCGCTGGCATTCGCGCAGAGGCCACAGCGTCGCCTCTGCTTGTAGAATCCTTTGCTCATGGTGAAGGAGCGACGTCACGAGTGGGGAAAAGTATTTCACCAATCCCCCACCGCCCTCCAGCTCGCCTGCCATCCAGTTGGACCGACCCTCTTGCGGCCAAGAAGGATCCGTCCGGCCCCTCATTAAGCACATGGGGGATTACAGCTCCTGGCCGAAGCTGTTTGCAACCACGTGCGAGTGCATCGTAATGAGCCTCTCGGCGTGCGACGCAAACGCACTTCGATCTCCCCCCCTTTCATCACCGAGGGGGAGACGGGCGACACCGCCGGCCCTCAGCCACCGAAAAGGAAATTTGCAAGTCCCTCCGTCCTCTGATGACAATCTAATCTCCCTGGATGAGTGAGATGAGTGTTCTTACTCCGAGCTCTGATTGACACGTCAGGCGTGGCGAAGGAGCGCGTGAGTTCGCAAAAAGAAAAGAAAAAGCTGCAGAAGGAAGCCGAGAATGCTGAGGTGGGTTCAAGTGGTGACCACTTCAGCGCTCTGTCTGAGCTGTTGGCCCATCATTATGGTCTGTTATATGCGCCACCAGAAACGGACTCGGAATAATTGATGTTTGAATTTGATTCGCTCAAGTTGAAGAAGCGCATTGAAAAAGTGAATCGGGCTCATCCCGAATTAATTCGACATTAAAATGAAATCAACCTGGAAAATAGATGTCCTCTAGCCATCAATCCGTTGCTGGAGCCTGTCCCAGCTGATTTCGGGCGCAAAGCAGTCGACACCCTGAACTGGTCGCCAGTCAGTCACAGGGCACATGACACCCACGTTCACACCATCGCTGAGTGGAAACGGATCCCACACCTGCCCGCACATAAGTCAGGCGAGTGGACCAACAACACCATCAGCACCTTTAGATTTCCTCTAATTAATTTAAACAGACCAAAATAACTCAAATGTGAAGACGAAGGGGGGGGGGGGGTAGTCACACATACATGTTACAAGTTGGCAGTAGAAGCCTTCCAGTTGATTTTTCACCTTGTTTCCCGCGAGAGCCGAAGCCTGTTGCCTTTTGTGTGTTCAGTGGAGGTGAATATAATCTGTCTATGAAAGGGGGACGGACACGGGGCGCAGGGCCAGGTTGTGCCTCGCTTAGCGGGGGGGGGGGGGGGGG
>CAAKHF010024318.1:0-10797 GCA_901007745.1 Hippocampus kuda | reverse complement strand
TAATTGACTCGAATTAGAAATGTTCTTCCGCTGGTCACTTTGCACTGGACCGACCAAGTACATGAAAGTGTCTTACACACACACACACACACACACACACACACACACACACACACACACACACACACGCGCATGCAGAAAAGCAAAGAAAAATGGCGGCTATTTTGCATATTAATGGGAGTCATTAGCTGTCACTTGGCAATCGCTGACAAGGGGACTTATTTATGCCCTGGCCCTTGATGTTCCACTGAGAGAAAATGTCCACTCCAGCAGCCAGCTCTAATTGTTTCTGAGCATGTTGTCCGCTTGATCATTATCGTCATCATCATGGGAAATTAAGCCTGCCTTTTTAAAAAAAAAAAGTGAGCTGGCTGACGTTTGGCGTGGCCTATTATGATAACTGTGTTAGCTTTTAACTTCAACTGTTCTACGAGAGCAATTACATTGGAGCCTTTTTACCTCAATACAATGGCGAAGTTGAAGTCCTCCACCGTCCAGTATGGCTTCGGACTTATTGTGGACCTGCTTTTACAAAATAGCCATGATAGGTGTCTGTGGGACACCCTTCCGTGTGTCACACACAGACACGTACAATCGCGATGGTGTCGACTTCACATCTGTGATCCGTAATCACTTTGACCAAACATACTCTGTGCACTTCGATCTTCTGCATGGACTCCAGCGAGTCTACTTCTGCTTCTGCCATGTACAAAGTAGACCGTGCTCCTCTCCTGCACTGAATTCAAAAGGAATTAGAGGGGCAAGAGTAAGTTGGCTGTGTTCGCGCCCACAACGGCGCAAATGTTATTTCTAAACGTGTCTACAAAAATACTCAAAAGAACAAAAACTCCACCCATGCACACATTTAGCCCACACTTTGCACTCAAAAAGGCGGAAGTCATTTCTTCTTTGTTTTGACAAAAGAAAAAAAAGCCTAACGAGCTTGTGAAACAACAACAACAACAACAAAAAGATCGAATTCATTTGTTCAGAGCACTGAAGCACACACGCTGCATGTGTCTGTCTTGCCTTTACTACAGTCCCTTCTCACTCCTCTTCAGCCGCCCCACTGCAACCCCACCCCCGTTCCCCTCTCCCCTCGCTCTGCTGGAGGATCTGGTAAGCCAAACAGAGCCTGGAGATGAGGCATGTGACAACAAAGTGGTGGAGGACAAGGTGGGATTAATGCGCACACACGCACACCCGCAGCAGTATGCCGTAGTTATGATCTCGACAGGTTTAGCACCTCCATATTGTAAACAGGGGGGTGTTGACCGCCTCCCCGCGCTTGTTACCATCATCTCCTTCATTCAGCAGACACGGTACTCTCAGCATCTGGCTGTGAGGCAGCACAATCAACATTAACCATGTCTCCTCGTATGCATACAGACACACACACACTTGCAATTGCTCCACCCATGTACACAGGTAGGAAATTCACAGTTGGTGAAGTATTTGTTTACCGGGTCTGCACCACTTTTGTGTACGATTGTGGTCACTCACGTCTGGCCGTGAGAATTGATATTGCCTTTAAAAGCATTGTTAAATGACTCCCTCTTGGACAGTATTGCGCAAACCTTAGTTTTCTTTTTGATAGCGCGACATTGTACAGTCTGTGACATGCATTTGACTCATTTCAATGTTGTGGTGTCATAAGGTTACGAAAGCCGCATACAAGAATGCTATCCTATCCCATCTGACGTTGGCTGATCAATGCGGTACACCCTGGAGTGGACAGCAACCATTTGCTGGCCACATATGAAAAATGAAGATGCACATTTCACAACAGCTGAACTATTTCCGTCAGCAGGCACTTCACAACGCAGATGGACAATAACCCGGAGCATGCTGTGAAAGCAAGGAAAGAATTTTCAAAGGCAAACAAGTGGAATGTTCCACAATAAACAAGTCAATCACCTGACCTGAATCCGATTGAACCTACATTTCACTTGCTGGAAGGAAAACGCCCAAAGAACAAGTAGGAACTGAAGACAAAAGCACATCTTCAATGTTTCACTTCAAATCTCTCGTGGTGTTGGAGAGAGCTGGAAAGACAGCTACATTTATTTGAACTGCGACAAAAGCGTAAAGATTGTTAAAAAAAAGAACGTCATCATGAATGCCAACCCCCATTTGAGAAGGAAAGAATCTTGTAAAAAGAAAAAAAAAAAACCTTCCAGGATGAGATGCCCTCAAAGTGCAAGCAAGTGTCGCCACAACCACACCAAGCCATGTGCACGTGTTGTGTGGTCATCGGGTCATAAAAAGGGAGCACAGCACCCATGTCAGATATGTTGCCCTTTCTGCTAACGGCTCCAGAGGCCACAGAGGCTAACTGCCATCAGACCCCCCCACCCCCACCCCCCTCACTGCCAAACACCCATGCAGTATAGACACACTCAGGCATGCACAGGGTAGCGCTCTCCGCACAGCTGTGGCCGTGCTGCGTATCTCCAGCCGGCTAGCGGCGACGTTCCCACCGCAACTGCTTTTGCGTTTGACCTTTCCTGTCCAGGCCTAATTTGATTTTGGCCCTCTTTATGAAATCAGACACTAAAGGTCAGCTGTCTGTTTAACATGGAGTGGAGGCCCAGAGCAAAGGAATTTGCTTCGCCAGTAAATTACCGTTATTATGTTTGGGCCGTTTGATTCGATACCTTCCCGGAGGCCGTCGCGCAGTCATCACAAGTACAAGCAAAAAAAAAAAAAAAAGGAAAAAGAACAAGATGTTATACAATCACTTAACTTGCAACCTTCTTGTCACCTCTTGATGACCTCCTGCCCTTCTACTGTAATAATATTAAAAAAAAAAAAAAAACACTGACGAACATTTAACAGGTAATGTTTACATGGTCTCTTTCTCTGAAGTCAATACAAAATAATAATAATAATAATAATCAGTGGTGGGCCGTGCATTTCAACCTTAGGCCTTCAGTGACGTCACATACATTAACACAATTTCAGCTCGTCAAGCAGCACTTAATTTCAGGAGCATTTAAAACCATCAAGTATGCATTCACAATTAAGAGCAGAAAACTAAATTTACAGATATTGTCAAAAATAAAAAGATGATTTAAAATACTCAATAAAATGCCACCCAAATTACACTGTGTGATCTTAAACAAGTCTGTCCAATAAATAGCGCAATGTCGCAGTTTCATATAAGACACCAACCACACAATAACAAAACAAACTATTCTTTGAAAATAAAGTAAACAGATCATTTGCATTTTGAGAGTCGGCTATACAACAACAAATAACTGACGATGTTGAGCAGCTGAGATTGAACGAACTATAGTGCACGAAGGTGACTACAATACGCCATTATAAATTGCAGGTGAGCAGATTTATTTGATACATTTTTGTATCTTTGTCATTTTATTTCGTTACCATTAATGTAGTACGAACTAAATAAAATGTCAAGAAGAAATGGAAAATAAAATTCATTTACTCACCAATGTAGTGCCTGTTCACTGAGCTGCACATCTACGCGAGTGTCCCCAAACGTTTTTAAACGCACCGTAGCTTGTAATTGCCCAGCCGTGCTCTGATGTTTCCTTGCTGCCTTGGTAAAACAACTTCAATTTGAAAATTCAATGTGGCTCCAAACACCAAATCGCTCCGTTGCAAACAATAGGCATTCCCAGCAGTATAATCTGCAGTGTTTCTCAGAGGCTGTGAGCCACGGGTATTGTTCATAGTTGCTCGTTTGAAAATGATGGACAAACTCTTTTCCTTGCTGGGACAGGCTAGGTAGCACAGGAGTTGGGCGACCTCTTCGCACAATATCCAGCTTTTGGTGGAAGGTCCGTCTTGAAAATTGAGTGGAAAGTAGTTCCGCAACCGGATCGATGTCTTCTCCTTCAGCCATTTTGGGTTAAAATGCAGTGATAGCTCTAGCAGGAGCTTGTCCAATCAGCGAACACGCACATCCAGCCTCGATGTAGGGCATTCTAGCTGGCCCTGGTAGCAGGCGAGTCCGATCACAAGTCTGAGACTCGTGATCTGATTGGCTATTGCAAGCTGACTGTGCCCGTTCATTTACAGCGCACAGGGGCCTGCTCTGTTTAATCTGAAGGCCCTGAGCAAATGTAATTTACCTGGCAACACAAGCTAGCTGAAATATGATTGGTTAAAAACTCTACCATAATAAATAAATAGTTTATCGAGTGGCTTTCAATGTTACTCGACCAAGTGGAAATAACATGACGTAAAGAATACAGAGAATAATTTTGTCTACATATTTATGAAAATAAAATAACAAATAAAATTTATGTTATTCGAAGAAAATAAATTGGCCTACATTGTTTGTCCACTTTTTACCTGGCATGTATGCGGCGTGTATGTGTATGAAGTGGCACAAGTCTTTTGGCTCCGGCAAAGCTCCGCCCTCTCTAGAACTGTATTGACTTGTAATCGTGTCACACCAATAGCCCAACTCATGTCGTAAAAGTTTAGCGTGTCTTGTCAACAACGGCGTTTGTTCGAACGGCACGCCTGCCTGCTGGTTACATCGATGACTGGCTGATTGTAATCAGGTCATTTACGCTGAGTGATGAAAGCTATTTTGAATTAAAGAAATGTAAAAAATTTGTAAAAGGAATACAATGAAATCACACAAATACCGGAGCTAATTATTTGTTTGATGTAAATGGTTTTCATATTATTTATCACAAAAAAACATAAAAATGTGTATATATTAAAATAGACGAACGCTGTTACTTTGTTGTGATTGGAAGGTTGCCTGTCAGCCTAATACATGGCCTTTAAAATGGTTCATATATAGCAAAATGATTTTCTCCCCCCCCCCCCACCCAAACTCGTAAATGGACGTGACACATGAAAAGTTAGCATGACCCAAAAAAACAGAATGACGTTGATGGGAAACGTGTCCGGTTGAACTAAAGCGGAATCAGGCTTAGCGGAGAGCATCAGGGGCAGATCAGGGTGAAAGTGATGAAGATGAAGACACGGACAGACAGGATGTCTTAAGATGAGGCAAACACATCAGCCTAGATACTGGACGCTGTCTATTTGGAGGACTGATCTCTTTGGCCGCTGTCCTTTTGAAGAATGTTTCTGTCATGCAGGAAGCCCCTCGCCTGGTTGCCACGTAACCTTTTGATCCATCACGAAAGCTACTTCCTGCTCCTTCACCCCTTCATAGTGAGTGATCATCACTCACATGGGCTGCTCCCGGCATCACAGTGGAAGGGTGCGCTTGTGAGTGTGTATGCGTGTGTGGGGGCGCTGAATGATTGCTGATGTCACTAAGAACATAAAAGCAGCCGTGTACATTAGCATCCATCAATCGCCTTGAAATGGATGACGAGCAAAATGATGCTCAGATGACAATCAGAAAACCTCCTCGAGGCCTTATGCACTCTATGAAATCATAAATGATCAAAGAAGAAATTAAATCCCCCCCACACCCTAAAAAAATGACTTGCTCACACACACACAAAATAATTATTTTATTATTATTTTAAAATCTACTTTGATTGTGTACTTTTCCCCAGATGATTCTTTGTGAACTTGCTCCATGACCCAAGTTCCCACTGACCTGAAAAGTCCATCCACCCACCCGTTTTCTACCCATGATTCGTTTCAAGGTTTCAGGTGAGCTGCGGCCTGTCTCACATGCTCTCGGCTAACTTTGGGCAAGACGGAAGCAGGGCTTGTCGCAACAGCAGTAGCTCCAATAAAGGGGCAGGGAGCTCAGAGAGGTCATTTACGGTAGGGCCATTTCAAGATTTGAAAACAAATCATATACTCTTAAAAATAACTCAAAAAAACGTATGGGGAGCCAGTGAAGGGATGCCAGAGTAGTAGTGCTATGCTCCCTCTTACGAGTACCAGTCGAGAGGCGAGCAGCAGCATTCTGGACCAACTGGAGATGCTTCATGGAGGATTTGCTGACTCCAAAGTAACGTGCAGGGGAAGGTTTTTTTTTTTCACTACTGCCTGAAAAAATGTGAATTGAATTTGATCATAAAAGGTGGCAAGAAATGACCGCTCCATAATGAAACATACTTTTTACAGCTGTGAATGTCATTTCTTCACAAGTAACTAGGTTAATGAGCGAGTGTCTGCATGACACACAAAAAAACAACTAAATGGAATGTATACCTTTTAGCCTTATTTAAAAATCCAAACGGCGCTTTCTATCACGTTGTGCAGGATCATTTGGGTCTACATTCAACCAAGTATGATAAAAATACACATTAGCTTAGTCCACACATGGTGCGATAATATTCCAATTTGCATTGTAAAAAGTTAATTCAATCATGAAACACTCCATACTTGTTAGACTTCAACTGTGTTATCGTTACAAAGTCCACCACTTAAGCCTGCAACATAAATACAACTGGTCGGCAGGTTGCACAGTAAAAACGTTTGAGCGTGGGCGTCGCCATCCGGTCATCAAAAAAGATCTTGAATGGCTTTGGTAATTATACCAGGCTTTGAAATATTTAGGAGTGCCCGGGCAGAGAGCTGTTTGGAGAACATAAGCTTCAACCATACGCAGTTACAAACTGCTGACTGCTTTCGGAATTGTTATTGGGCATTCTCACACACTTTCTCTGTGGTTCTCTTGACTGCACTTTTCTATTTGCATTTCTCGTCTGCTTTCTGTGCAAGAAGGAAAAGGCGGGGGGGCGATGATTTAAGGTAATGAGAGGAGTAAAGCATCATTAGCGCAAATTAACTTTTGTCAGCTGAGGTGATCTTGGTGGGGGTGCCACTGCCACTGGCGGCAGCTCCGATAATGGCAATTTATACGTTGGCTTCTGCTACCGCGTGCGTGTGCACGCGGTTTTGTGTGCATGTGCCTTGTGGGTGAATATGTCCAGTCAACTCTCAAAGAGCCACACCCATCTTTTGAGTAGCTCTCAACATCCAATCGGAATTTATCGTGGTTATTATTATTTTTTTTTGTTTGTTTTGTTTTTGTTTTTACCTTGATGTCACGTTTCTCAAGAAATGCATTTTTGAAAAACATTGCCCGCGTGAATGTACTATTTTGAAGTTGGTCGCAGTGCTACGGTCGCAGTGTACGCTTCGTAAAGAGTGGTTCTCCCCTTCATGCTCATAAAATGGTGGAAAATAGTGAATTTGCAACCCGTTCAATATTTGTGATTGCAAATCTTTTTTTTTTTGTTGCATGCGGTCAACAAGGATTTCGGCCAAGCCACCGACTCCATGATTGCGACGTGAAGAAATAATAGTCCATGTGGAAGCGACATTAAGCTTGTGCCGTGGCCAGACATAAATAAAAGAGCAGCCACAATTAAAATTCCAAGGAGAAAAGTCGCAGCTGCAATGTAGCAGTCATCATATAAGCTAACAGTGTGTTTACGTCTTGTTTTTCTTCTTTGCATTTTTGGACTGCCAGAGAGGGAGGGTTTTGGAGGGTTTTTTTGGCACAATCCTATTTAAGCGCATTAGAAAATGGATGGATGGGCTTGTGCAATTTTTCATTCCAGCTTTGGCAGTAGGATTCAAAGAGAAAAGCTGCATGCTCGTCACCTGACAACGCCTGGAAATGAACTACTGCCGACTCGTATTTTAGTCAGACCATCGGTTTCCGTTGTACGTTGTGGACTTTGTATTTGAAAAGCCACGTTCTGTTGGTGCCCATCTTTTCTCTTTTTATCGTCTCTGTTTGTCTCCTCCTCTCCATCTTCTAGACTTTGTGTCTCTGGCAGTACATGGTGGTCTGGTCATGTTTAATGCATTCAGTTTGTGTTCCATTCAGCGTGACAGAATGGGCTTCAGTCAATTAATTAGCAACAAACGGCCATTGGGAACAAGACGGGCCCAGCACAGGTCAACCCGCTCCAAGGTCTGGCGTGATGGGGACACCCGACCAGGACCACCGCGTATTGTCTTCAGCCGCGCTTCAAATGACACATGAATTGATTAAAAATGGCAGCAGCGTTGAGAAAAACAGCAATTTTAACATTGCAACTTTTTATAAAACAAAATGGTGGTTTTGTTCATCATGATTATTGAATCCAATATCCATCCATCCATTTTCTAATCCGCTTTTCCTCAGAAGGGTCGCGGGCATGCTGGAGCCTATCCCAGCCGTCTTCGGGCAGTGGGCGTGGGACACCCTGAACTGGTCGCCAGCCAATCGCACCTCAGGAGTAAATCAATCATCTAGCAAAGTACTGACAAGTTGGAAAGGAATTTATATTTGACAGTCACGTTGTTACGAACGGAATATTCTAAGCCTTTTTTTTTCTCCCCCCCCCTGAGAGAAAAGGCTTCCTTCCTCATGCGTGGTCCCCTGGATCTAGTGGTGGGAGCGGGATTAAACCGGAGGTCCGTGTAGGTCCATTAGCTTGAGTGAGGCAGCTGCGGTGCATGATGCAGTTTCGACCTCGAGGTTTATTCCCCCCCCCCCCCCAGCCAACCCCAAGCTTTTCCTTTGTTGCATTAGTTCACAGTGGAGGCACCAGCTGGCGCAGTCAAAAGTGTTTCCGATGATAACATTAGAGTCGGTGCAAAATGTCAATATTGTGATTAGTTTGCATGCTGCATGACTGATCGTCACAGATATTGTAACGCCGGGAACGGCATACAAATAGCCTCGCGCTTAACGCGCATGAAACCAAACTTGTTCCTGATCTCACCATGTCAGATTTTTATTTATATATACATTTCTAACCATTTACTATGGATAAGGTGATGTGATGTCAAGGAAATGTATTTACGTAGCGACATGTGACTTTTATAACAGCGGTGTTTGGGGCCTTTGTTCAAAATATGTCTCGTGTGAAAAAAAAAAATGAGCCAATTAACCAGTAGGAATAAATAATTTGTAATTATCGCCACACGACCGAAAGCACAGCGAGAACAAGAGGGAGGGTGAGCTTGTGTGTTAATCAAGGCATGATGAATTGCCCACGTTCATACAAACATGGCCTCTTCATGAGTCCCCTGCGCATCCCTCTTTCTCTCTCACACACACAAACAGGCACGCGTTCGCACGCACACACACACAGGAAACAGCAAATAAGGAGTGGGTGGTGTGTCGAGAATTAATTCTATGAAGTGCACTGGCAAGGAGACAGCGTATGTAGATAAGTGGCGGGGTGCGGAAGGAGCGCATTACCTGTGTCGGTGTGTGCACGCGCAACTTTGGGACCAACGAACCCGACAAAGAATGCGCGCGCGTGCAGGCATGCTCGAGGGGCCAACCTTCGTGCGCGTGCACGTTTGCGTCCGGGAACGTAAGTCGTGTACCGTTGTCGAGCCGGTGGCAGTCGCAATGACATATCTTAATCTGCTTAGTTAGCGGCCGGCGGTCTTTAGCTAACGGATTATCCACCAGATTTGAGTAATAGACTCCTCATTTAGCTTTAATGCGTTTTGCATAGGGAGCAAACGCCCCTCATCACTCTTGAAGATGAATCGGCCTCCCAGCCACAAGATAAGGGAGGGCGAAAAAAAAAAACTTCTAAAGATATTAGTCAGCTGGCAACTTCATAAATCATAACATTTTATTCTTAATGAAGGAAAAGTAGCATTAGCCTTCGTCGTGTAGCGATTCTGTGACACAAATACACTCTGGAGAAAACACGGTACAAAATCTTGGTTGCCCGACAAAATCTACACAGTGACGTTTTCTATATCGTAGTACGATACCTTTGATGTCCAAATGACGGCCCGGGGGCCATTTGCGGCCTGCCACAAATTGGCATGTTTGATTCACACACACATGCTCGTGCATGCAGCGTCCTGAATGGAATCGTTATTAAAATCCGCTGCACTACTATTTCAACGATCAAAATTAATGCAATGAAATTAGCTCTACATGACATGGTTATGAAATGCTTCAACAGCGTTTTGACCTTAAAATTCCAGTCAAGTAATCCCCTGACAGGTTGTCGGATAGTGCGTGTTTGTGTGTGAGCGTGTGTGTTCTTCTGCCATATTTTTGTTTGGCAAAGACATGAAAGAGGATTGTAAAAAAAAAAAAAAAAACAAATAAATAAATAACATTTGTCTTGAAATGATGCGTGTAACGCATCCGTTCACAAACATCCACCTACAAGCAAAGAGACAAAGAAGCGTGACGCTTCCCACCAGCGGCATGCACTGGTCTGGGTATGTGACATGCACATTTTGTTTGCTACTTTTAATTTGACAGTGTTCAGTGCTCAGCCTAAAAAAACACACACACGCACACACACACACACTGGCGCAGACATTTACTCAACACACGCACGCACACCTCTAATTTGACAGCGCTCTAACAAGAGCCTGCTGCTTGTCAAATGTTCTCTGGTGGCAGCAGGGATCCGCACAGCCGAGGGGGTTCTTTTCAAGGACATCTGTGAAGGAACACACACACACACACACACACACACACACACTCACATACGCACACACACGTGCGCACGCTGGCTTTGAATGGGCTGTGAGAGGCAGCCCGCTGCACACATGCTGAGGGCTGCTCCTCATACTCTCCATCTGGCTCTGTCTCTCCCTGCCTCCCTGCCTTTTCGCTCTCTCTTTATCTCACATTCCATCGCCTCGCTTCCCTCTTTTGCTCTTAAGTAGAGGGCTGAGGAGATGAGATAGACCAGGGTAGATTGCGGGGACACCTCCCTGGCTGGTTCCAAAAACCGAGTCCCTTTCTCAGGCCGCACACATCAATTCCCTCTTCTTTCTTCAATCCAAAACACCAGGAGACCGTTTCAAGTTACTCAAAGGCGGGAAGACTTTGGTCTTCTGGATTTCGACCTATTGACGTGTGTGTGTGTGTGTGTGTGTGTGTGTGTG